>CM076584.1:1039226224-1039454327 GCA_034641835.2 Pinus albicaulis | reverse complement strand
ACTAATAATTATAATTCTTTTAAATTAAAAAATTTAATGTAATTAATAATTATAATTCTTTTAAAATAAAAATAATGTTATTCATAATAATAATGATGTTATTATAATTGTTTTTTACATGATTATTCATTTAAAATAAACACATGTTTAAAGGCCCACAATTTTTTTTGGAAAATAATGTGATGTAATTCATAACATATGTTGCATTTTGAAATAGGTAACAACTCTCATCTCGTCATAGCATGTGGGTGTTATAATTATATTGTTTTCCTAGAACAAAATGAACAACTCTTAGTTTCTCGTTCTTTTTAATTGTGATTATGTTTTTGGCAAAGTGAAATAAAGCAAGACTTGCGTAAACTACAGTGGGCAATGAGAATCTGGTATTGTAAGTTGAACATATTATATCCAGTTATGTGATGTGGCAATACACCTTTATTTTTGTATTGTATAACTATGCATCGATTGGTGTGATTTTCATTTGATTTCATGTTGTACTCTTTTCTATGGAAGCAACATTGTAGATGATGTGTTGCATACACTGGTCGTTATCATTACTTTTGAAATCAAGACTAATGTGGCATATTTTGTTTTAAGGAGATTTTATTGAAAACATCCAAAACTATTTTAGAAATCAAGTCTAATATGGCATATTTTGTGTTAAGGAGATTTTATTCAAAACATCCAAAACTACATGTTTGTCATCGTGACAAAAAATGATATAAAGGCCTTTCTCTACATATTGAACTCCAAACAATAGGATAACAATGTTGACAGAATATTTTTTGAATTTAAAAAATAAATTTAAAAAGACATTTTATAAAAAAAAATTATAATGGAATAAATAAAATATACTTTAAATTAAAAAATTACAAATCAAATTGTTTAAATAAAATAAAAAAAAATTGAAAAAGAATCATATACATTAATCAAAATGAAAAAACCCATAAAACAACTTTCAAAAAATACATTTAATAAATTTTTCAATAATAATAGAATGAAAAATAACCAATTAAACTAAATTTCTCTCACAATCATAAAAAAAATTAATTAATTAATTAATTAAATTAATAAAATGATATCGTGATACACAGACACACTAAATTATTCAACATTAAATTAATTAAATAGTTGTGCCATTTTTACTCTTCTAATTAAATTAATTAATAAAAAAATATCGAGCATGCACTATGGTTTTTTACAATGGTTTTGGCTTATTGTATTATAACAAAGCTTATTACAAATTAAAATTTTCAACAATAAAATGTGAACAATATCTATAATTAAAAATCTTGTGATATATATTTTTTCTTATATATTTCCCTAATTTTTTGGAATATATATAAATTATTTTTCACTTATAAAAATTAATATTTCTATATATATATATATATAAACCTATCACTACAATAACAATAACATTCTCCAAATTACTAATATATATATGAAATTGATTACATACCATTAACCAAGTAATGAGAGCCACATTATATATAAAATAAAGTTGTAAGTTTTTTTCCAGGTTCCACTTGTAAATATAATATAACTAGCTGTCATTTATAAGAAAAATTTACATTGGATAGAGAAAACGTATCCATCCCTTCCCATAAGTTAATTGAAGAAATTTTGTTAAAAAATCCCTCACCTTAATAATGAAATTCTATAATTTTTAATTAAATCTGTCATATATTTAATACTAAGGATCGAGAACAAATTCGTTTTTCGTTTTCCCTTATTCATTGAAATCAGTGAAATGTCAGTTACGGCAATCAAATAAAAGTAATTTCATATTACAATTTCTAACATCAAAACTTATTTTAAAAATTCTGCTGCTAACCTACCAATTAAAGTGAAGGGTTTTTCTGTAACTAAATAAAAAAAATACAAAAGACAAAGGGTATTTGATATTTTTTTATAATCTACCAATTAAGTTGGAGATTTAGGCGGATTGCCGAGAGTTAATGGCTGCAGAATGGAGTGCCGCAAATCAGAGTTTGGAAAAATAGACAGTGAAATAATAATAAAAAAAAACAGACAAATAAGAAAAAAAAATTACTTATAAACTTACCAGTGTTGGCTGACCATGTCCAGAAATTTTCGGGTTAATGGCTGTTGTCCCGAAATTAATAGCCCTCCAAATTTAACTGCTCGACGGATTGCAGAGAGTTAAGGCGGATTGCAGAGAGTTAATGGATTTCTTCAGCCATTTCCGTGTCACAGCGCCGTGGGCATTTGCAAATGGCCCGATTCAGGCTCCTCAGGGTGGATCCGGCGCAGGTTAACATTTCCCTCTGGTCTGGCAGTGATCGCAGCATCCTTCTTATCCTGCTAAAAGCCTGCGAAATTTAACTGCGCGCTGATGGAGGGTTAATGGCGCAAGACCGACAGATGGGAGAGTTAATTGCAGAGTTGATGGCCGCAGAATTTTTTGGCGGCTCGAGACTGAAGGTGAAGAGGACGGCTAAGAATGGCATGGGCATGGGTCGCATGAACATGGTATAGTCATTGGTACTCTTACAACATTAATGGGCCAATACACTGGAAAGTATTGGTTGCCCTTTCCAACACCACATGTCAGGTAATATTGAACTCAATTATTTAAATTACTTGTTTAATACCACTTATCCAATCATTATTATATTTTGCCCTGACACGGCCGCTACATTATCACCAATCACATCAACCAACTGACAAATATTTTGAAATTTGTGCACCATCATCCATGGTACAAATCCATTTAATACCCACTTATTGCTAACTTCAACCATTTGATGAACGTACTTACCACCTCCCAAAACCACTCATCCACATCATGTTTGATTAAGACTCAATAAGATTAAGGATATTAAAATTTAAAATTGTCATCGTCGATCACTTTCCCAACACGCTTCGAAGTCTATCTATCATGCATGTAAATTAATGAATCAAGGAATATAGATTGGGTAAAATCCGCAAATTCCAAGGAAAATCCTTTACACCAAATTTTTAAAAATCAGTAGCTACCATTTTCACTCACTATAGAACTAATTTTTCCATGAGATTTTGAAGAAAACTTCCTCATAAAATCTCATAGTAGGGTGATAATAGCATAATTGTACAAGAATAATGGGTGGTAATTTAATCAAACGGGAGCCCATTACAAAGATCATGGTAATGCAAAATCAATAGATTGTTGAAATTTTTAGAAGATTTAGATGGTTGACTTTTTTCTAGCGAATTGAGAACATTTGTGTATTCTTAGCAAAGAATTTTTTTCTATATTTGGACTTTTTAATAAATACATCTCAAGTTTTAAACTTGATTTTTGCGCCGAGAGGCGCTCTATAGCCTTGTATAAAGGGATGTGTAGATGTAATGTGTGTAATGTAGATTTTTGATATGTCGGGCCTAATATATAAAGGGATGTGTAGATGTAATGTGAGAATGTAAACTTTTGATATGTTGGAGTGTATAGAGATGTGTAGATGTAATGTGTGTAATGTAAACTTTTGATATGTCGTGTATATAGATGTGTAGATGTCGTGTGAGTAATGTAAACTTTTGATATATTTACTATTTTAATACCATGGGCTGAATACCATGGGCTAAATAGCAGTATGGTAAATAAATAAAATATAAATAAACCATAGATATGGTAAATAAATAAAACGTCTTTTTATATTTACTCCATAATCCTATTTATATTTAGGAACACTCAAAAAGAGGTTTTATTTAGGTGAATCCTAAGCTAAATACCACAAGCCAAATTATTATTAATACCATGCCAAAAAAAAATTATTAACCCTAATATTATTATTATTATTATTATTATTAATTCTAATATTCACATTATTATATTATAATATTAATATTATTAAATTTAATTAATGTAAACTTTTGATATGTCGGAGTATATAGAAATTTACCACTTTAATACCATGGGCTGAATACCATGGGCCAAATACCATATTTATAAAAGAGGTATGGTAAATAAATAGAATATAAATCAACCATAGGTATGGTAAATAAATAAAACGTCTTTTTATATTTACTCCATAATCCTATTTATATTTAGGAACACTCAAAAAGTGGTTTTATTTAGGTGAATCCTGAGCTAAATACCATGGGCCAAATTAAAGTACATTATATGCATTGCCTATCTTAGGTAACAATAAACATGTAAACGTAAATGTAAAAATAATGTTTAATATTTAACATTTAAAATTTAATCTAATTAATCTAATGTCGGCCCTAATGAAAAATCACTTCTCTCCCTACATATATAAATTTAACGCAGTGGGCCAAATACCATATTTTTCTATTTCTCTTGCATTTTATATTGGAGGGAAAAGAGAGAGAGGGAGAGAGAAGAGAGAGGGGGGAAGAGAGAGGGAGGTAGGAGAGGAAGGGAAAGAGAGGAAGGAAGAGAGAGAGGAGGAGAGAGAGAGGGATAGAGAGATGGAGTTGGAGGGTGAGAGAGGGAGGGAAGAAGAAATACATAGAGAGAGCGAGAAGTGGAGAGAGAGATAGATGTGGGAGAGAAAGGGATAGAGGGGAAGGAAGAGAGAGAGGATGTGAGAGAGTGGAGAGGGAGGGAAAGAGAGATGGAGTTGGAGGGGGGAGAGAGGGAATATGATTTCTTGCACTTGATGCATTGATTTCAGTGTGGATGGTGATTTATAATGTAAAGTTTGATAGATCCAGAGTAATGTAAACTTTTGATATGGTGATTTCTAATCCTATTTGATTGCTTGCACTAGATACATTGATATCAATGTAGATGTTGGTTTCTAATCTTATTTTCTTACTTGCACTAGATGCATTTATTTCAGTGTAAATACAGATAATATCAAACTCTCGATCCAGTGTAATGTATTTACATGAGTAATGTAAACTTTTGAGATGGTGATTTCTAAATCCTATTTGATTTCTTGCACTAGATACATTGATATCAATGTAGATGTTGGTTTCTAATCTTATTTTCTTACTTGCACTAGATGCATTGATTTCAGTGTAAATACAGATAATATCAAACTTTGGATCCAGTGTAATGTATTTACATAAGGAGCGAGAAGTGGAGAGAGAGAGGGAGTGACAAGGGATAAATAGAGGAGTATGTGTATGTTTGGGGGGTGAGATAAAGAGAAAAATAAGGAGAGATCGAGGGAATTGGGGGAGTATGAGAGAGGGAGGGAAACAATAACATAGTTGGAGGGTGAAGAGAGGGAGAGAGAGGGAGATATAGAGAGAGATAGATGTGGGAGAGAAAGGGATAGAGGGGAAGGAAGAGAGAGAGGGTGTGAGAGAGTGGAGAGAGGGAGGGAAAGAGATATGGAGTTGGAGGGGGGAGAGAGGGAAGATGATTTCTTGCACTCGATGCATTGATTTCAATGTGGATGGTGATTTCTAATCCTATTTTTCTTGCATTATATGCATTGATTTTAGTGTAGATGTTGAGAGAGAGAGTGTGTGTGTGTGTGTGTTGGGGGAGGAAAGAGGATTGGAAGGCAAAGAGAGAGAGAGAGATACAAAGACAGAGACAAAGAGATAATTGGATTTCAAAGAGAGAAAGAGAGGAAAATATAGAGAAAGGTAGGAGAGGAAGGACAAGAGAGAGGACATGAGAGAGAGGAAGAGAGTTATGGGGGAAGAGAGAAAATTGGAGGCCAAAGAAAGAGAGAGAGAGGGGGGGGGAGGGGAGAGAGAGGAGGGACGAGAGATAGGAGGAGAGAGGGCGGGACATAGAAGGAGAGATGGAAGGATGGAGAGATGGAGTTGGAGGGGGAGAGAGGGAGGGAAGAAGGAATACATAGAGAGTGAGAAGTGGAGAGAAAGATGAAGTGACAGGGGAGATATGGAGAGAGTGTGTATATGTTTTGGGGTGAGATAAAGAGATAAAGAAGGAGATATGGAGAGAAGGGGAGAGGTAGGGATATAGTAACATAGTTGGAGGGTGAAGAGAGAGGGAGATATATATGTGGGAAAGAAATGGAGAGAGAGGAAGGAAGAGGGAGGATGTGAGAGAGTGGATATATGGAGGGAAAGAGAGATGTAGTTCGAGGGGGGAGATAGGGAAGTAGATGGTGATTTATAATCCTATTTGATTTCTTGCACTAGATGCAATGATTTCAGTGTAGAGGAGGAGAGATGGAGGGAAAGAGAGATGGAGTTGGAGGGGGGAGAGAGGGAAGATGATTTCTTGCACTCGATGCATTGAGGGAATGGGGGGAGAATGAGAGATGGAGGGAAATAGTAACATAGTTGGAGGGTGAAGAGAGGGAGAGAGAGGGAGATATAGAGAGAGATAGATGTGGGAGAGAAAGGGATAGAGGGGAAGGAAGAGAGAGAGGATGTGAGAGAGTGGAGAGAGGGAGGGAAAGAGAGATGGAGTTGGAGGGGGGAGAGAGGGAAGATGATTTCTTGCACTCGATGCATTGATTTTAGTGTGGATGGTGATTTCTAATCCTATTTTTCTTGCAGTATACGCATTTATTTTAGTGTAGATGTTGAGAGAGAGAGAGTGTGTGTGTGTGTGTTAGGGGGGAAAAGAGGATTGGAAGGAAAAGAGAGAGAGAGAGAGATAATTGGATTGCAAAGAGAGAGAGAGAGGAAAAGATAGAGGAAGGTAGGAGAGGAAGGACAAGAGAGAGGACATGAGAGAGAGGAAGAGAGTTATGGGGGAAGAGAGAAAATTGGAGGGTAAAGAAAGAGAGAGAGGGGGGGGGGGAGAGAGAGGAGGAGAGAGGGAAGGAGATAAAAAGAGAGATGGAAGGATGGAGAGATGGAGTTGGAGGGGGAGAGAGGGAGGGAAGAAGGAATACATAGAGAGTGAGAAGTGGAGAGAGAGATGAAGTGACAAGGGAGATATGGAGAGAGTGTGTATATGTTTTGGGGTGAGATAAAGAGATAAAGAAGAAGATATGGAGAGAAGGAGAGAGGGAGGGATATAGTAACATAGTTGGAGGGTGAAGAGAGAGGGAGATATATATGTGGGAAAGAAATGGAGAGAGAGGAAGGAAGAGGGAGGATGTGAGAAAGTGGAGAGATGGAGGGAAAGAGAGATGTAGTTTGAGGGGGGAGATAGGGAAGTAGATGGTGATTTATAATCCTATTTGATTGCTTGCACTAGATGCATTAATTTCAGTGTAGATGTTGATTTCAGTGTAGAGGAGGAGAGATGGAGGGAAAGAGAGATGTAGTTGGAGGGGGTAGAGAGGGAAGATGATTTCTTGCACTCGATGCATTGATTTCAGTGTGGATGGTGATTTCTAATCCTATTTTTCTTGCACTATATGCATTGATTTTAGTGTAGATGTTGAGAGAGAGAGAGAGAGAGAGAGAGTAACATAGTTGGAGGGTGAAGAGAGAGGGGATATATATGTGGGAAAGAAATGGAGAGAGAGCAAGGAAGAGGGAGGATGTGAGAGAGTGGAGAGATGGAGGGAAAAAGAGATGTAGTTCGAGGGGGGGAGATAGGGAAGTAGATGTTGATTTATAATCCTATTTGATTGCTTGCACTAGATGCATTGATATCAGTGTAGATGTTGGTTTCTAATCTTATTTTATTACTTGCACTAGATCCATTGATTTCAATATAGATGTTGATTTCTAATCTTATTTGATTACCTGCATTAGATGCATTGATCTCAGTGTAGATGTTGTTTTGTAATCTTATTTTATTGTTTGCATTAGGTGCATTGATTTCAGTGCAGACGTTGATTTTTGATTTGATGTAATTGGATGTACATTAATGGTACATTAATTTTAAAGTGATTGGATTAAGATTGTGCATTGATTTCAGTGTAAGCACACAAAATTATTAACAATGTACATTAATATTTGTGTTATAGTAAATCAACCTATTAATATTGAAGAGCAAGAGAGACAATGTATGATGTTTAGTACAATAGTTCAAGCTAAATATTTAAATGGTTTATTATTTCAATTGTCCTTTTCATATAATTGATATGAAAAGATGACAAAACTAACAAGGGTGACAATAATAATAGTAAAAGAAAATAATTTGAGATTGATCACAATGAAGACGATTTGTAATTGACTACATTCTTATTATTTTCATTTTCTATCATTCAGCACTATTACATTGTCACTTTGCATTCAAAAAATATATTTCATCATTAAAGTTATTAACAATATTTATCATCTCAAAAAACTGAGGTAACTAAAAAAAAAAGTAAAAGTAAAATGACCAGATAAATATCAGACATATTTAGCATATATAAAATTATTATATTTATATTATCTGTATTTGCATATTATTGATAAAATTAATCATATTTTAGATAGATTTTCCTTGGCCGCACATGAATGAAACCAGCCTAGATCCATCTTAACTCTGGATCTATCAAGCGCAGAGAGGGATCAAATCTCTCGAGGTGCAAACCTTTCCTCAAGTTTTTCACTCAAAAAAAGAGGTTTGCACCTCTAGAGATTTAATCCCTCTTGGTGCTTGATAGATCTAGAGTTAAGATGGATCTACGCTGGTTACCATCTCTAAGGAAATGGTAGCGAGAGTAAGACGGGTATCTTCGGAAGGGAAAAGGTTGTTTAAAGAAAGATTAGAGTCAGTGACTACAAGAGGAGCATTATTGGAGGAAGGAAAAGTGCTAGAAGATATTGGACAAGGAATAAGAATATTTTCATTGCAAGAAACTTGGGGCGAATTACTTCAGCATATTATCAAGTACTTCACTTGTGAAGGCAAGGCTCCTCTTTGTATGACATATCATATTTTCTTCTGAGCCCATTTGACATGAAAAAAAAAATTGATGTACCATATTTTTTATTAAAATATTTGCAAGCTATGATAATCCAGTATCAGAAAAGAAAGTACAATCAATTATCATATTATGGGCCAATTTACCTTTTATCAAAAGCTACATTCATTAAACAAATACCAACTACCAATTGGGGGAATTCATCAAGAATTTATAATTTCCAACATTTGAGTCTAAACTGCCACAAAGGACTTCTTGGTCGAAGCAAAAAATCTCTGCCAGGGAAACACAAGAACCACTAGGGATATAATCAAAGAATTGCATAGAGATTATAGAGACAGTCAGTAGTAAAATGGAAATAAAATTTTCTACTAAAGCAATGCAAATAGAAGACCCTGAGATTAAGATACCCACTAAGGAATCCAGTGGAATATCTCAGAAACAAATAAGTATTAATTTTCATTTAATGGAATAAATTTAAAAGTTGAGAAAGCAAGTAAAAGGATAAACAAGACACCTCGAAGAATCCGTATGCATCATTTAACCTTGAAGAATACATTCCTATTGAAACCTTTCATAAACGTATTCATGAATAAAAGGAAATATATTTTGAATACTATAGCAGTCAAGCATAGAAAAATTGGAATCTGCAAGAGAAAAATAAATAGTTGTGTGAAGAACTTGCAAAATCTAAACAGAATCAAGATTAAGTATAGGAAAAGAAGAGGAAATCGAAGAATTAAAGACTAGAATTAACAAAGTAGGTGAATTAACTTCCAAATTGATATTATGTCAACCTCTGTCACCAATATATACTTTATATTTGAAATAATAGTGGATTTGATTTCAAATTGAACAACTTAATTTAGATTTTCCCATGGAAATTAGACCCACTAGTAGAAATTTCTATTCACTTTACTTTTCTAGTATCCCCAAAAGAAGAAATTTAGGATGTGAATTTTATTTACATAATTATTTATTCCCATGAAATCAAATTCGAACCCAAACCAATGATTGGGGATATCAATTTGAGAGCATTCCAATCACATCTAGAGAATGAATTAAAGAGATCTCATGAACTAGGCTTATACAAAATAGAAGAATTTACTGCACCTTTATGGGTTAGAGTAGGGCTAGACTCCATTAAGAATATTTTTAAAGAACATGGAAGAAAGGTAATAATATATGAAAATTAGAATAGATATGCAATTACTTCATAATGAGATAATTGAATATTTTTCAAGCTTTAGGAACAATTGTGAAATGGTAGCATTGATAGCTTGTTAGTAAAGATGAGAGGAATTAGATGATAATCTGAAAGCAAAGGAACTCCATCAAATTTGAATATATGTGCAACAATATACAAAATAAATCTATATCTGCAATAAATGAGAACCAAAGAGATGGGATGGATTGGTTTAAAATTTAAATATCCTTTAATAATGCACTCCATTCTAGATTAAGTAAATTTGATAGTCAACAAAGAAAGAGAAAGAAGGAAATGGGAACAAATTGAAATATGGGTAGGATTTTATTTACAAGAACAACATACTGAAGATGTTTTTCTAATTAAGATTCTGATTAGTTGCGCTAGGGACTTGCAAATGATTAAGCTGAGAGGTAATGATAAGGGTTGGATTTTTAACTCTTAATCACGCCTTTTACCATCATTTTATCTTCATTTTTCTTATAAAAATCACTTGTTTTGTCCTTCATTCATTCCTATTTCATTATTCATCATAACATGCAAATGATTAAGCTGGGAGGTAATGATAAGAGTTGGATTTGTAACTCTTAATCACACCTTTTACCATCATTTATCATCATTTTTCCTATAAAAATCACTTTTTTTGTCCATTTTCATTCATTCCTATGTCATTATTCATCATAATTATAATGATTGGATTTAGTGGAATAAGTTTTTTTCATAATAAGTAACAATTTTGTGTACTTAGTGAATGTTGATTGGTTATGAGCTTACAAGTACCAAAATATTTACAACTTCACTTGTGATAAGAATGATTGTAGGATTTTTCATCAGCAATGAGAAGCTAAAAAAATCTCTAGGATGGAACCCACACTAAAGTAGTTTCTCTACAATGTTAAAGTTTGTACCATCTGTACTTGTGATAATAATGATTGTAGGATTTTTCATCGGCAAGGAGAAGCATAAAAATTCTATAGGATGGAACCCACACTAAAGTAATTTCTCTACAACGTTAAAGTTTATACCATCTGTACAATCATACTATGGAGATTCTTTACAACCGGAGACATTTTCAAGAAAGGAAACCATTGCTATTGAAACTTTTGTTAACAACAATGTATTTTTCCTACTGTAATTTTTTTTTTTTCTAGGTTATACTTCCTATTTTTTCTCAACCCACTTTAGGCCATTTATCCCACAAGGCTTGAAATCAGGTTGAAGCATGGAATTTAAGGGAAAGTAGTTAAATTATTTTATGCTCTTTGATAAGTTTTGAAACACCTAACTTTTATAAATTAAATTGGTTGTCATCTTTATTCCTGGCAGAACTTCTGAAAATTACCAAATAATTGTGTTAGTTTTTGTATAAAAAAATTGTGAACAAAAAGTGTTCCATGTTTTTTTATTGTGATGTTATCTTTTGTTTATATAAATCACTTATTCCAGTTCTTGAGTATGTCAAGTGTAAACCACCAGTAGATTGTGGAGAAAAGGCCACTCTACAGTAGTGGTGGCTATTTTCCTTGATGGTATACATTTCTACACTTTATTGTCTTTGAATTTGTGACTACATTTATTTTCTACTACACATAATTTCTCAATTTATATTCAGAGATATTTCATCATTTCCTATAGTGTAGAAATTAATTATGTGTATATTTTTGTCTCACAACATTTTTATTTTCAACAGAATACTTTATTCTTTGTTAATGTGTTTTACTTTTAGATATTTATTTATGTAGGGACATTTTAGATTTATTATCTTTCAGGAAAATAAGTTAATTGGTTTTACTAGTAGTTAATTTTCTTTTGCAGTGATTTTCTTGTTGTTAATTGGTTTCATAGCTTAGTTGGAATATGTAATTCCTACTTGTCTATGGTTGTAACTCTCTATTTGAGGAGTCTGTTCCTACATCATAGGAGGTAGATAGAACTATATTTATTCCTAGTTTAGTGTGTGGTTGAGAGAATCTCTCAACCACATTATTGTGCGTCCAAGATAGATTTCCTATCTTGAGACTATCTCATGTATAAATGTGTGTAATATCTTTGATTAATTAATAGAGTTTACAGATTGAAGTTTTATCTTGGTATAAGAGCCCATAAGGGCCTTTTTCCCTTCCTGGGCATAGGAAAATAAATGACTGTATTTGTATAGTTTTATTAAATTTTGTTTGTCCATCTTACTACATTAGTGAGTGATTGGAGAGAGCTTGTGGTGCATGTAGAGCACTAATGTTTGTTGTGTCCGCTGCTTGAGGCGGACCACTTGAAGATTGACTGCGTGTTGATCCATCATCGACTAAGTGAGAAGCTGAAAGCCGTATTTTGGTACCAAGTGGCTACTTGTCTTCCAGAGCATGGCCATGCTATGGCTTTAATGAATCAGTTTTGAAATTAACATATATTTTATGTTTATCTAAACCAATCTAGCGAGAGGTATTGAATTTAGGTTTTTCATAATGAAAATGGGGGCACAAACCAGCAGCAATAATTCAGCGGCCATGTCGATAAGCGAGGTGTATTGGAGCCTGGTGGAAAAGGCTAACAAGAATTCGCTCGCGTTAGGGATTTTCCGGCCTATGGCCGAAGCAGGTATGACTCTTATTTCCACAAGGTATTCAAGGTTTACACGAAATTGTGGAAGTTTCAGCAAGAGAATAGACAGAAATTGGTGGAGGTGGGTCTCAAGTGCTAGGAGATCGGTGAAATTGCGTCCAGAATTGCTCAGCTTTATTACAGCCAGTACCAGAGGACAAGCAAGGCGAGTTATCTATCGGAGTCTTATATCTTCTACGAGGCGATCTTGAGCCGCGAGTATTTCAAAGAGAGCGGCCAGGATCTTGGCTTGGATAACAAGCAGCTCCGTTGTTATGCCTGCTTAATTCTCATCTGCCTCATGCTAAATCGCAGGGAGATGATCCAACATCTTCTTAACAAGTTTCGGATACTTGTCGATGAATATCGCCGGACTTTTTAGGAGACTGATGCTAAAGAATGGAAGCAAATAGTGCAAGAAATTATTCGTTTTGTAAAAGCAGATACTACATTTAAAAATAGCAGGCCTTTACGATATAGTGTGCGGCTTGATCCCCATCCAAATTCACATCCTTCTGTTGCTAGCTTGGAAGGAGGACAGGCTTTAAAATTAAGAGATGCATTACTGACAAGCTATCATCATAATGAGATAAAATTTGTTGAGGTTACTCTTGATACTTTCAGAATGCTCTAGTGTTTAGAGTGGGAGCCAAGTGGGATATTCTATCAGTCACCAACAACAGAGTCAGGAATGAATGGATCATTCACTGGACAAGGTTCAAGCCGCATGAATCCTATGGACGATATAACTGATCCAACTTTGCCCTGGTTCTAGGACTTTGCGAATATCATGTGTTTTCTAGCGTGGGTAACCTTTCAGCAGATCGAGTAGCGGTGTTGCGAATTTCTAGGCTGGAGAATTGTTGGAAAATTTGATGATGCTCAATGTTGTTTTTCCAGAATAATTGCGGGTGTGTCTCATCCTCATGGGCTAGTAGCGGAGTGAGATTGACGACTGTGTGGTGCCTTGCTACTGAGGTATCTGCGCTATTGTTTTCACCCTAGCTTGCTCAATGTTTTCCAGAAGAATCCCGCAGAATTTGGAGGTATTTGCGCTATTGTTGAATTAATCCCAAAGAAGATTGTAGTAAATGTCAGTTTGTGCACTTAACTGGAGGAATTTTCAAACCTTTTCCTAGTCTGGCTCGAGGAGACTCCCTGCAAAAATTATGTAGGTGGACGAGGCCACTAAGAAGGGCTGAGTCCTGAAATGATGTTTTTTTTTTTTTTTGGTTTCAATTCATTTTTTAATTTCTCGTTGGAACCAATCGGTGGTGGCTTCACCCACATGCTCAAGTTGAACAATGCAGCTTTCAGGTTGGAATATTTTTTGGGTTGTGGTGTTTTGAACATGGCCTTGTGTAGCGAAGAGGTCAATAGATTGTTGAGTCTTCTACAGGTGTCAGAAGAGGTGCGGAAGCACGCAGAGTTGTTGGGAGGCTTCGAGCTTCCTTTGTTTGGGTTCGACCTGGTTCAAGTTTGAACACATTTCTAGAATGGTCTTGTGGCGCAACAATGAAGTGAGCCGAGGGCAGTGTGGTGAGCTGCCTCGACGTGATTATGTTTCCATACAGGGTAAAGTTGAAATTAAAAGTTCCAACATATTTTCTTTGATGAAACAAATTGTCTTCGTGAATTATTTTGCTTTCATGTTGAGATCGGTCAACTTAACATGTAAATGAATTTATGTAAATCTGGTTAAAAGAATTAGATGTTGTATTTTTATGACATTTAGCTTGGCAAACTATTGTCACGAGTGTGAATCTATGTTGGAACTTGCCATTCCAACCATAGACAAATTTATTTTCACGAATGATTTACTACCAGATATGATGAAGACATGACAATGAAAATGGCATCAAAGGATAGTGCTTGGAAGTACATCATAGATTAGAGTATGATTGAGTTTGTGTGTGCCCAGTGTGATGGAAACAGATATACATGTTCAATTCCTAGGAGATTAGCTTGACAATGGGCCTTAGTTGTTGCAGCATGTTAGCGAGCATGAGGAGGCATGCTTGAAAGCAGTTACCCAGCCTTGATACTATGAACAGGGGAAGTGGCATTATGTTGCAATGTCAGGGGAATTGGATACTGAAAAGAGAGCTTTTGTGTAAAATCGTTGAATTTTATGCATGTTGACAATGAATTTGTGGACGACGGAGGATCGGACCGGTGGAGTCCTGGATTATTGTTTTTTGAAGAGAAAATTGTGTCTCTTCATGAGGGTATGAGTGCCTATGTCTGGATCATCAATGCTGGAATGCACTGCATTGAGTCCAGTTGAAAATTCATCAATTCGGTTCTTCATCATGGACCCCTCAAAGGTATCATTGGAGAAAAATGGTTGTTGTTATGCTTGGGAAATAATCATCTTTGGGCAGAGATAAAGAAATTAATCTGAAGAGTTTATGTTTTTTTATTTAGTTCCCTGTAATCATGTTTAAAGTTATTGAGCCTTATTGAGCCTAGCTAACTCAATGTAGGTAAAGTTACTTTGTTAGAATTCGCGACTCTAACAAATGACAGGTTAAGCATGGAGTTCCAAGAATTTATTTGACAAAGACAAAGATGCTCAAGATGTGAGCAACAAAAGAGGACGTAATGAAGCAGCAACAACTTTTATGATGGACAACAAATTAAATGTTTGTTTGAGTTAGTGTGGGTTTGTGGTATAGACTCCCTAGCATGTTATAAGCAAGTCTAGGAAAATTGTTGTAGTGGTCATGTTATGTACTTGGAAACTCCAAAAATTGAAGCATGGAATGTAAGACTTGTAAAAGCATGTGTAAAGTTCGTGGTAATCTCAAAAACACCTTGTAATGGTTTATGCTCAGCTGGAAACCATATCTGACCCGGTGGTGGCAGATCGGAGTTGCGGATTTACCCGGTGGTGGTAGATCGGAATTGCGGATTTTCCCGGTGGAGGAAGATTGAAGTTGCAGTTTTTCCCGGTGGTGGTAGATCGAAGTTGTGGATTTTTCCGGTGGTGGCAGATCGGAGTTACATATTTTCCCAGTGGTGGCAGTTGCAGATTTTCACGGTGGTGGTAGATCGGAGTTGTGGATTTTCTCGGTGGTGGCAGATCCGAGTTGCAGATTTCCCCGGTGGTGGCAGATCGGAGTTGTTGATTTATCCAGTGGTGGCAGATCGGAGTTGCAGATTTGCCCGGTGGTGGCAGTTGCAGATTTTCCCGGTGGTGGCAGATCGGAGTTGTGGATTTGCCCGGTGGTGGTAGATTGGAGTTGCAGACATATTTTCTCGAGGTTCTGCACATGTGATTCACCCGGTGGTGGTGGATCTGAGTCGCAGACACAGTTTTTGGAGGTTTTGCACATGCGATTCGCCCAGTGGTGGTGGATTTGTAGATACAGGTACATGTATACAGTGATAATGGTTGACAGAACCATGTATATGAAGGACATCCTACGAGGCCAACAGTTGCAGTGATTGGTACCTATGAATTCTGGTGGATGGTTGCTCCTTTATATGGACGTCGACATATACTTTGTTATGTTTGACCACAACTAGACTTTGTGAATTGATATCACGACAAGCAGTCATTAAGGGAGGGAGTTGGAATATGTAATCCCTACTTGTCTGTGGTTGTAACTCTCTATTTGAGGAGTCTGTTCCTACATCATAGGAGGTAGCTAGAACTATATTAATTCCTAGTTTATTGTGTGGCTGAGAGAATCTCTCAACCACATTATTGTGCGTCCAAGATAGATTTCCTATCTTGAGACTATCTCATGTATAAATGTGTGTAATCTCTTTGATTAATTAATAGATTTTGCATATTGAAGTTTTATCTAGCTTTTTTTGTTGTTTTAATTAGCATTATTTTATTATTATTATTTTTCTTTACTTTTATGTTTAAAATAGGAATTAATATAGACTTTTAACGACAATTATTTGTACAATTTTTCTTGTAATTAATCGTAATTACTATAAATAACTATAATTAGTTCTCTCACTTCTCGATCTAAGGGAATGTATAAAGCCCAAATGCATATATTTTGTTGAGCATTTTGTAAGTGATACGGCCCCTTATTGATATTAAAGTAAGGCATTTATGAGAACATTGTAGAATCCCATCATCAAGTATTGTTCTCCATGAAGGAATGGTATTCTTCATCCATTATTGTATTTCCAAATTTAGATGGCCTAAAACTACTATAAATGTTTTTAGATCATTGGTCTCTAAAACTTGAGCCAAAATAGAGGATGCTCACTAAACTATGAACAAATGCAATGTTGAATTATAGGATCACTAACAAAATAACTAGTTGCTTCTTATGTTTTACAAACCCATCTAGAAATCCATGATGCTAGTGTAGGTTCATGTTCAATGGACTAATCTATAGGAAGGTGAGCAGGAAATGGTGGATTTTAATCCTCACTATAATAAATTAAAGAAGAAACTAAAATAGAAACTAAATGTGACACAAATTCCAAAGATGGGTTGAAGATTGCAAAAGCTCTTAATCAGGAATGTAGGCTAATATATTTTCATCAAATTTAACATATCCCTATTGAGTATTTCATTAAAATTAAATTGTAGAATTCTATTGGTGTAGGGGAAAAGGACAAAAATGAAACATATATTCACATACTTACTAGTTACAAAATATTCAATTCGTTGTTTGACTCCATGATAGAGTAATTGCATCGAATGGGTCAAGTTTTAAAACATAACATAGTTTGACGATTGATGTGTGTTATGATATGCATATGGTGAAGCATTTCCTATGTAGTGAGAGTGGTTTTAGGTTAATAATTAATGTAGGGTAAGGACATTGTAATGTAGTCAAATAATTCTTCACAATCTTGGAGGGAACAAAATTCTTGTCATTGGTAAACATGTTTTAGTTATCTTTAACATGTAAGGCTAATTTTTTAAGGTTGACTACAAAGTATGCATTTTTGTTAAAAGGTGTTGTAATCAATTGGCACATAAGATGATTTAATGGTCAATCACATTATCAAGAACATTGAGTATATGGCGTCATGCTAAACTAATTCTCCCAAACTAAGCCTCTATCCTAGGTGCCTTAGTGAAATTACCTATCAAATTTGCATAATTAAGTTTTTAAAATGAATCCAACGCAATAGCCAAACACTTTCAACACTTAGCCAATTCTTCAATTCAACAGTTCATTTACAATGTGCAATGAAGGACAGTAATAATAAACCAACAATGATCAACAATACATTTCAAAAAAGATGAACATGTACAACGGGAGGAGGAACTCCTAATAGGAAATTCACCTTGCTTTTATTAACTTTAAAACTTAAAGTATTTTACAACAAGTTTACAAGAATAGGCTAGTTGTGGCTTAGTCAACGCATTCCCAAACATAATTTTACATCAAATTTGTGCACTACTTTACAAATTTCACCTTGACCAATATCCCATAGAAAACCAATCCCTTTATAGCCTGAAAAAAGGTGAACCAAATTTCTCCAATAGTAGACTTGCATACAAACTGCCTTGCTCACTCTCGGTGAGTGCATACTTCTACGCCTTGCATATTCTTCATTCCTCTAACTCATCCACTACCTCATAACCAAAACTTTGCATCACTCACCATAGGCTTGGCAAGTTTGTTATATGTTTTTCCCAACATTCCTTTGGTAATTTACATGCGACTCACATCATGGTTGGGGCACCCAGGCCATGGGCCGACACCCTCCCAACTGGCTGAGCCAACTCAAATTTCAGCACACTCACTCTTCACCTTGTCATGCACTCCAAGACGCACACAAACGGTGCCCGATCACCTCGCCTTCATGTGACTACACCCATGTGCAAGAGAATCCTTTCATCATGCCAATGCAACGTCTAATGATCTACCTCCACTTCATTTTGTTCAACTTATCCATCGCCTGATCCATGTATGTATGTCATTGGTGCCCTCCACCCGACCCACCCAAGTTGCCTGTCATTCAGTCTTGTTAGGTTTTTCTCTTCCCAAGCTCACCTTGTTTTGCATGCTACCTCATCACATGGCACCTGGTGACCCTACCTTTGTGTTGTGCACTCCATGCGACATCCCACATGACCGCTTGTTCATCCAACCCACTCGCCACTTGGCCCATGCACCCAACATGTCATGCATGTGCTCCACTCTCATCTCTCTGAATTAATTAGGTGTGCATGGATATAAATCATCAAAGTATGTCATCAGTTGCTTCATGTTGATATCTCCCACCTTCGTGCAGGAAACCTCACCCTAGCTCACCATATTTCATATGTTTTTTTTATTTTTTTCCACTTCAAGTCAACATGGATCATCATGACCATCTTGGGGCGTGCTTTCTTGTGCACTCAAGCCCAAGGGCTTGAAATCATCCTCCACTAAAAAAAAAATTCATCCTAGACAACAACTCCACTTGAAAAACTTCTTTACTAAGTCGAAATTTTCATGAAGTGCCACCATCTCCAACATGATGGAATAATCGCCCATCTCTCATGATTCATGTTGCATGGACCCTTCGCTTCCTTCAAACTAACCTTCATCAAGGCGCATTTCCCCTCTTGCTTTTGCAAGACTTCATGTATGAAATGTCTCTCGAACTCATCAAGGCCATCATAAATCAACACAAGTGCCACAAATCCACACAATGCTTTATCTCATCATGGAAGGTCATCCCCTCCATCTCTTGTTAACTCTTGATGCCATAATCCAACTCAAACGCAACACATCTTAACTCACTTTTTACCCCCATGAATCAAACTAGTTGGGTCATGAATCCAACCATTGCATCCAACCCATGAGAATGCACCTCCTCATTGCTTCCTTGGTTATTTCTCTATATATTTATCACATTATTCATCAATAAATATTCCATTCTCATCCAAGTTTTTCACTCTTGTATACGCAACTTGAAATCACCATTGTCATCCCATATCCAGGTTCATGAAGAAACTCCATCTCATCTTAGATATGTTGCTCATCATCTTTGGCAAAGGAGAAAGTATCCACTTTACTCATCATCTCATCTATGTGTTGTCCTTGGTCGTGGACCAACAACCTCCATATATGCTCAAGTCCACGGAACGATCACACATCCCAACTCATCTTTAAATGGTTAAGTCTCGTCACTCTCAACCCATGCCTAAGTGTCTCCACTAAGGCTCCTTCATTGTTGCAACCAACATCCAACTCCAAGGTGTCTCTCTCCTACCTAAATCCGTCAAGTCACTCCTCACATACACATCCCATATTGTGCCCAAATGTATTCGTCCCATACCGCATCAAATTCAAGTCCAAACTTGACCTCATCTCCTCAACAAACCAAAATACTTCAAGACCACCATCAATATCAAGCCTTCATCGATTGCAACTACCTTCAATTTCTTCAAGTCATCAAGTTTCTTTGAACCTTCAATATATTTCTCTCATCACTCAGTCGAGTGCACTTTTTTGTTCAAGAAACACCATTGCAGATCACCCTTCCCTTCTTTATTCAAGTTTGCACCCTTGGTTAGAAACCCTCACTTCAATGTGCACAGCTTCAATCATTCAACTTAGTTATCGCATCCTCAACATTAGTCAGGTAGCACCCCTAGTCACCCTCCCTCATATAATCATTGTGGGTCCCATCCTTCACCATTTTCTCCCCCACTAGAGGTAGCCCAAGATTGTCTTGTGGCTCCAACAAGGTTTCAATGAATAATTCCAACCAATTATGTAGCATGTCGCCTTCCTCTTCAATGTGTCCTTTCATCCTCCCTCTGACCATTCATGCCAAAAACTTGGCCAAATATTCACTCGGAAAAACATGACTCGTTCGTCACATAAAAACTCATACACCTCTCTTATCTTGAGCATTTTCACAATATTTTATGAGGTTCAAAACCTCCCAAACAAGTCTTGCATCAATCAAATCCATTTGTCGTATAACCGAATGTAAACTCACCTCAACCTTCCAAAGGAAAGTCTTCACGTAGTTATTTTCATCCATATTTTCATAAGGCTATTTCATCAAAGAACCAACTTCTTTCGTCTTCATGTGATTTTCTTCTTTGGCACAAGGTCTCTCCAAGGGAGAACCTTCATATTTCTTCCACGGTTGTGAATAGCTCAAATATGGTTCAACTTCGATAGGCACTATCCCACCAATTCCTTCCTCTTTTGATTTTTGTTCTGAAATACTCGTTTCTAACTTTACCATAGGGCTAACTTCTTTCTCTTCATGTTTAACACCTTCAACCTTCTCAACCTTGTCTTGTAAAACTTCAAGTTCAGCCTGAAACTTCAGTGTCTTTTTCTTCATGTGACTCAACCTATCGATGAGTTGAATAAGCATTGCACACCGTTTTGCATCCAATCCTCTCGACAAACTTCCATAATCCTACCCAACTTCCAACCGAGTTCATCGCCTTGATCGTGACTCTCCATGATGTTGGTTGTCATGGCACTACCTTCGACTTTTGTTAAATCCCACTTTTGTCAAAATGGACTTTGTTATTGTTGAGTAAATTTGTGTTGAAGGCAAACATAAGGGATGCTCAACGAACCATAGATATGGTTTATTCATGGGAAACTAGAAGGAAGTGGAACTATTATGGACTTGTGCATGTCTTGGAAAACTTGAACCACACCAAAGTAAATATAGTAAGCTTGAGGGAAGACTTGAACGCTTCACATGATAAATTAAGAAGAGATGTTTCATTTGAAGAAGAATTGCAGCAGGGAAATCGTAAGCTCTAATAGCTCATGAATGAGCAAGTGCTTATAAGGAAGAAATGAGTAAGGTTGTGGGACGAATTTGAAGAACTTGATGAAAATATCAAGAAGGATTTTCTTGATGAAAAATATAGTGTGGTTGAATGAATTCCACCCAAGATGAACCAGGTTCAAGTTGCTCAAATATGTCGAATAACGAATGAAGTATTTTAAGTGGGAAATTAGATCAAAGCATAAGTTGAGAGATAGTTTCATTGAGGAAATGATGAAGAAGGTAATGGAAGTAAGGCACAAGATGAGACCCTTGCAGAATGAAAATATGTTGGGATAAATTTTTGTGTAGGTGATTGTGTGTGGAAGGAATTTTGTTGCATTGGTTGATTTGGGAGCAACAAATAGTTTCCTTAGTAAGAAGGCAGTGAAATCCTTGAATATGAAGATTGGAATGATGAGAGATTTGAGTGCTTTCAAAGTTACAAACTCGAGTATGAAGGTTTTGGTCGGTGTTCTTAAGGATGCGCAGGTGAATGTTGGTTCATGGTTTGGAAAGTTAGATCTGAGGGTAGTCGATGTCATGTCCCTAATAAATCATTTTTCTAAGTAAAATCGTCAATTTTGCAATTTTGGTGATGGAGAAATATTTCAGCAAATAAACTTAGGAAAAAGTGGGTTAAGGAGTCACTCACTTAATTTTTGGGAAAAGAAGGAAATAAAAATTAGAGAAAATGAAAATTATTTTGTAAGTGGAATGTGGGGGCCACTCAAAAAGGGGAATTTGACCCCACTTGAGAAATGTGCAATAGGAGAAAGAGAAGGAATGAAGGGAGTTTGAATTTGTGGAGAAGGGGAACTGCAAAGGAGAAAGGAACCGACATCTATAAATACCACATGGGGGCTCCATTTTTTCATATTTTGTCCATATAATTCTTGAGATCAAACTCTCTATTGGAGGTTTTTTATCACAAGAGGAGCGGATTTGTTTCGTTCAAGAGTTTCAAATGAAACTTTGCCTCATTTCGGAGAACTTCGAATGTCTCCCTAGTGAGGCTTGGGGACGTCTATTCCAGGACTTCCATTGATTTAATTGCAAGTGTTTCCTTAATTTCATGCACACTTAATAGGCACATAAGACAAATTTCATATATTGAATGGAGTTTCAGGCTTTTGTAGGGAGATTTATTTTGGAGAGAGGCAGAGATTGGGACCATTTTTCAAAGTTGAAACAAATGGATTCTTCCCAGCGAAATTCTACATTTTTTGGGTTTTCACAAGGGATGGAGAGAAGAGGTTGCATAGGTGTTTGGAGATAGTGATTTGAGTGGATTTTCAGCTAGGAAAGTCTACCATTTCTGAAAGATATCCTATAGAGAATTTCTCAGTTATTTTGCAGGAGGTTTGAGCAATTTCTTAACAGTATTACTCTTGTTTGGAATAGAGCTTGTTGGTTGGAAAATGTGCACTTTTTAGGGCCTTCGGATTCAGTTGGAATTGGCCCAAAATATTTTTGGGTTTTGTTGGATTGGATGTGAGGAGCCTTCAACTAATTTTCAAAAAAAATGGAGTTGATTGAGGGTCAAAACTATATTTCGCCTCCAGCAGAAACAAAAAAAAACATTTATGGGTAGTGTTCTACCAAATTGATGCATTTACAGTCAAGGTTTTCACATTATCTCACCTGGGTATTTGTATGTTGCAACAGCAAGCCCAGGTTCCATTTCATTTCTCTTATGTACTCATATTTCCATATTAATATCATGGATCATATTTTTTACTCTATTTTCTATGCATATTGATTGTGGTTGTGTATTCAAAATTTTAAATTTGTTTTATCTCATCACATGTATTTGATATTCACTATTAATTCCTAATTAGGAACATTACAAGGTATTAGAGCATGTTATTGGCCAGTTGTAGGAAAAACTAGTAGGTGATGCCACCTAGGTACCAAGGAGTCATGTTCCACATAAGCATAGAAAGAGGTAGGGGAAGAGGTAGTGGTAGATAAGACGTTCCTGATCAATTTTCAGATGCAGATCTTGAAAATGATAGAGAACACATGGAGAATCAAGGGGGGAACAAGCGTCCTAGGAAGAATGGGTGAGATCCATTGCTATAAGAGTTATTGAGATCGAACCAATGGATGATGGAAACTATGTGGAATATGTTTCGTCTACAATTACAAGGCATACAAGGAGGACCATAAGGAGGGTCCACTGATGGATAATGTGGATCTCAGGAAGGAAAGGGAATTAATTTTCATGCACACACAAACCAACAATCAAGCACCCATACTTACGACCAGACTATGAGACCCATGATGCCTCGCTTCCTAGAGGATCCAAAGAGGGAGAGGGAACCGGATGCATTTTCATAGTTGACGAGGTCTTTCACCAATGGATTTGATGAGTATGAAGCATTAGATCTTAGGGTTCATAATTTTTTTTCCTTTGGGGATTACTTACACCTAAATGAGAAGTGTAGATACAAGGTAGGAGTTCCTTTCAGAGGAGGACAGCACCAGCAGAACCATGATGCACAGAAGTTGACAGGGAAGGTAACATTGCCTTATTTTTATGGATCATCTAGGTGTTCATCCAAGGCATGGATTCATAAGTTAGACACATACTTCCACCTGAATCTCATGTGGGAGACAAATGCAATCATATTTTCTACTCTACACTTGGAGGGAGATGCACATGATTGGTGGTACCATGGATTGCTCACATTGGGGCATGCATCCATCACATCATACATTGATTTCATGAGGAGTTTGGTGGAGAGATTTCATAGGAAGGACCTTGAGTTACACTTTAGGGAGCCAGCCAACCTAAATCATATAGGAAGCACTAAGTCCTACATGGAAAATATACAGAGACTATTTTTATGGTCTTTGACATTTATGAGATGAGACTGGTCATGTTGTTCATCAATGG
Source organism: Pinus albicaulis (assembly GCA_034641835.2). Taxonomy (NCBI): domain Eukaryota; kingdom Viridiplantae; phylum Streptophyta; class Pinopsida; order Pinales; family Pinaceae; genus Pinus; species Pinus albicaulis. The sequence goes on along the minus strand of CM076584.1, from coordinate 1,039,430,176 downwards.
GATGGAAAAACCACTATGTGGTTGAATGAGAGCTTATTGTCCACTGTCATTGTAAGATGCCATTGACTAGACTAGGGACATACTTGATGCAATTCTAAAGACCAGCACACCATTACCTCCCAGACCTACCTTTATTCATAAAGGTAAGAAAATTAAACCTCCTTATAAGGAGTGGATTGGATGAGGACAATTGGATTATGAGAATATGTGAGACTTATGGAGGAGGAATTTGTGCTTTACATACCAGTAACCATGGGCACCGGTGCACTGCAAGCAAGGCCCATTACATAGAATTTTTTTCATATAGTGATTCGGAGGATGTGGATGAGCCAGATGTAGATGGAGGAGACTGTGGACCACAGAATATAGGAGTAGGACCACCACCACCACCACCTGTAGGATGCCCACCTCTACCCACTGGAGGAGTTATTATTTTGCTTCGAGGATTTATGAAGTACTTGATGTTGAGTATCAGGGGAACATTGGATGGAAAACGTGTGTCATTATTGGTGAACATTGGGGCTACCCACAACTTCGTTGATGCCCAGATGGTGGATTGTATGGGTATACGCATGGAGACTTTTGATGGGTTCTTAGTATTAATACTAGGAGACAATGTCATGAAATGAATGATATATGTTCCCAGTTTGACCCTGACTGTGCTACTCCATGACAGCCCATTTCTTTTTTGTTGATGGGTTGGATACCAATGTGGTGATGGGTGTCTAGTGGCTATACTTTCTAGGGAATGTCACTACTGATTGAAAGAAAGTGGAGATGGAGTTCGTGTGGCCAGATGGGAAGTGTGTAGTATTGTGAGGCATGAATTCATACACACCACAGGTTGCGTTAGCTCATAGGATGGAGGAAAATTTGAGACATGGGGATATATCATGGGTAGTATATTTGTGTATTCCAGAGTCTGGGAAGCAGGGGCAATAGCCACACCCAGATATTTAGGCATTATTAGAGAATCACTAGGAAGTATTCAGAGACATTTCACCAGGTCGTCCACTAGATAAGGTATTTGAGCACACCATAAAGTTGGAGGAGGGAGTTCATGAAGTTATTACTACTCCCTACAAGAATGCCTAGGCATATTGAGATGAAATTGAGAGGTATATTTAGGAGTTGTTGTCATTGAGGCACATTAGGACCAACTCCAATCAATTTTCTTCTTCAGTGGTGTTTTTGAAGAAGAAGGATGGGACCCTTCACATGTGCATTAACTACAGGGCTGAAACAAGAAGACATTGAAGAATTGGTACCTAATACCACGCATTGATGAGATGATGGATGGTCTTAGAGGAGCCAAATACTTCTCAAATATAGACTTGTGTTTGGGATACCACCATATTCGAGTGAGTCAGTGGTACATCCCGAAGACTGCATTATGGTGCCACTATGGGTACTTTGCGTTCTTGGTGATGCGCTTTGGGCTAACGAATGCACCAATGACCTTCCAGTCTTGCATGAACCATGTCTTCTGCAAGAAGCTACACATATTTTTGTTTTTTTTATTTTACTACAATGTGATATACAACCAGACTTGGGAGGAGCACCTACATCACTTGGAGGAGTTCTTGCACATCTTGGAGGAGCAACAGTTTTATACCAATATGTCCAAGTGTGAGTTTGGGTTCACAGAGATGTTGTATATAGGGCATGTGATTGGGGAGGATGGAATTAGAGTCCATCAAGAGAATATCAAGGCCATTTTGGATTTTCCAATGCCCAATAATGTGACTAATTTGTGGAGGCTCCTGGGTATATGTACCTTACATGGAATTCGTGAAGAGGTTTTCTAAGCCTAGCAGCACCCCTCACAGATTTGATGAATAAAGGTACGATCAAGTGGATGGGCATGGCACTGGAGGATTTTGAGCACCTCAAGAGAGTGATGAGCAATTTCCCATTTTTGGCCTTACATAATTTTTTATAGCCCTTTGTGTTGGAGTGTGATGCATCTAAAGAGGGCATTGGGGCCATTTCAATGTAGGGAGTGAATTTGATTGCTTTCAAGAGCTAGAAGCTACAAAGCCATGATTATTTATATTCCACATATGTCAACGATATGTTGTCCATTATGCATGCATTGGAAAATTTTCAATGGTCACTTGGTGGGCAACAGATTCAAGGTGAAGACTAATTGCAACAATCTAACTTTTTTTGGCAAAGGGAAATTCAGGAGAGGCAGCATAAGTGGGTCAGTAAGATTCATGCTTATGATTTTTATATAGATTATGTCAATGGAAAGCAAAACATAGTGGCAGATGCACTCTCTAGGAGGTCTATGATACTCTCACTCATGGAGATAGCCCAGGATTGGAAGGCTTAGTTGTTGGTAGAGTACTCCAAGAATCATCAGGCATGGAGATCTTGGATGGTAATTTTGTCGATGAAAAATATTTGGTGATGAACGAGGTCATATACTACAAGGAAAAAATATATTTGGTTCCAGTCTCATAGTTGAGGGAGAAAATCTTGCATGAAGCTCATGACTCACCCATGGCAAGCCATCTAGGTTTTTACAAAACATATTAGACTATCAGGGAGTATTCTACTTAGATATGCCTCAAGGATGATATTCTGAAGCATGTACGGGATTGTGATTTTTGACAAAGGAACAAAGGGGAGCAGACACATCCAGTTGGATTACTTCAACCCCTACTAATTGTAATACCCTCCTCCCACATCTACCCAAGTAACTGACCAACCGGGGTAAACATGCGACGAGAGGATACTATGATCTAATTCAAACTCCTTGGTGGCCTTAATGAAGTGGAATCAACGTAAAAACATTACACAGACCTTCCATATCAGCAACAGAATTCCCAGGATCCATCCCAACCACTCAGGTAACCAGCCCTAGGTACCACTGGGTTTTTAAACCATTAAACCCTCATAAGCTCCATTTATATGGACAAGGGTGAGTCTGGGAGGCTCTAAACGCTCCCACAATAGGGGCATGCATGCGTCCAGACACTATTTTCCTGAAAATTGTGACAACATCCCCAGGATTTGAGCCACTTTTTCAAGCCCAGAGCCCAAGTCACTTCCCAGAACACCATGACATTTTCATAAATGAAATATAACAATGGAATAAAATACTAAAGAAAACACTTAAACAAGGACTTGACTGGACCCCTACTATCCATGACAGACATTTCGTCAAACATGTCACAAATATGTAATCTACAGGTTTAAATAACATATCTAAGCATATGGGTCTTATACATATCTGAGAATCGCAAGGAAGCATTGTTGCCTCATCACATTAACTGCATTACCATATATTTGGGCATAGATACATTGTTCATTAATTTAAAAATAGAAACATGATGATATCCATACATCATCACCATCATCAAACACATTCATAACCAACATATAAACAACAGAAATGGCAAGCACATAACAGCCATATAAGCCACATAATAACAATCATATTTACCCATAAATACAAGAATAAAAGAGATGTTATGTCAATTGGTAAAAATTCTTTCGGTAATAATCACATGCAAAAGAACGTGGTCGACGCGTTTTGAACCAACCGGTGTGGTTTCATCTCATCAAGACTATGTGATGATGATGAACCACAGTTTGGACCAGCAACGTCTGGCTACGTTAATGATGTACGAAGATTTCTGCAATTTATATTATGGATCACGAAGCTTAGATTCCAAAAAAAGAGATGTTATGTCCATAAGAAAAATGCAACCAATTCTGGGACTTCCATGTTCCACCCAAACGTAGATATGGCTGATCCAAATCTCTCTTCATCCAGCCACCCCTGTGCCATATTCCAAGCATCAATGTGGGATCTCATAAAACTCATCAATCAAAACCAAACTAGGGCTTCCAAAGGCCAAACCACCTCAACCCACAACCAATGATTCCACCTCACGATCGAACATCACTATTGAAGAATGTAACTAGGTTCGGTCTTCATAAATTGTACTTGATTCAATATTTATTGTACTTTTCAAAATAATAAATAAAGTAATTTTATATTATTATTAGATGACTTATTAAAGCATGGGTTTCATGCTTGGGTCATATTATTTTAGGTCAAAGTCCCCATTTTGGACTTCTAGGTTTTATTCTGAGTCTATGGGATTATTGCATATTTAAATTGATCCATATTTGGCTTTTGAATCATGCAAATAGGTCAATTATTGAGTTAACTATGATTTATTAAGCCTCCACATCAAGTTGGCATTCAAGTGATCAATTCATCCTCAAGCCCAGGAATTCGGGCTCTTCACAAGCCTATATATACAAGGGAATTAAACTCACTTGTAACACACTCGATGCATCATAGAAATTTGATATCTTAACTGCATCAAGGAAAATTTGCGAAGTGGAAGAGGAGGCCTTTTGGAGTGCAGTTTTGGGCTAGCTAAAGGATCTAAAGAAAAACTGAATTTTGGTGCTACTTTCTCTATCTTTCATGCTATATCTTGGGAGATCAAAGTTCTCCATAATTTTTTGCATCAATTGTTTCTAGTTATTGATCCAAGTGAAGAAGAAGTCGAAGTTATTTTTGCTACATGTTGTTTCCTTGAGAAGTTGTATTGGGTCAAAATCGAAGTCTTTCCCTTAAGATCAAAGTCCCAGAAGCAAGGTCGAAGTTCTAGGTCAAAGAAACTGCTACATACCGATGCTACTATTGTTGATGTCGCCATATTTAGGAAGTATCACAAGGAAGGCTGACTTGGTGTGGAGAAAGTTCTGGTCAAGGTCAAAATTCTCAAGAATCACTATTGAAGGAAGAATTATTGACTGGGTTTTCCTCGAGAGTGAGGTTTTTCCCTACATGATGACCTACATCTGGTGTCCTTGATCTATTTGCATTTTCTTTGATATTTTCTTGACGAACTAATAAGAAGAAAATAATAAGAACTAAAAAAGATCACAAGTAAATAATAAATAAGAAGAGGATATTTCAACCTTTTTCATTCTCTAGCATGGTATAAGAGCTTTGGTGAAAGGATAAGGAAAAGGCAGTCTCAAGAAGTTGATCAAGGAGACATAAGGAGTTCATTAAAGGAAAGAAGTCTTCACTGCCTTCAAGTAAATATGCCTAACACTATCAAGAGGGAAAAAAATCTTGAAGGAGATTCAAACTATAGATATTGGAAAAATAGGATTGACCTCATCCTTGAAAAGAACAAGTTCTTAGATTTAGTAAAGTGAAAATTAAAGAATCCCATAGAGGACGCAAGTGATGTTGACAAAGTGAAATATATAGAATTTGAATTAGTATCTATGACCTTAATGGTTGAAGGCATAAAGGACAACCTTGTCCCCTTCATAGCAAACATTAATCATGCCCATGAAATGTATGATGCCTTGTCAAAACTATTCACCATCAAGAATATTGGAAAGGTTCCAAGCCTGAAGAATGAACTAAGGACCACTAACATGACCAAGGAGGATATTTTATCCACCTTCTTTGTGAATATAAAAATAATAATAGATGAGATTCTTTCCATCAATGAAATAGTTACAAATAAAGAACTTGTGATCATATCCATACTAGGGCTACCACCTACTTGGGTTGCTTTTGCTTCAGTTATCAACAGCTGGAAAGAAACAAACATCTTTGAGGAACTATGGAAAGCTTGTAGTCAAGAATAACTAATATTATCCATGGTAGCAAATAATGAATAAGTTTCAAATGCCTATGTTTCTCGTCATAAAGGAAAATTCAAGAAGAAAGAGCCAAAGAAGAAGGTTGGTATGTCCAAGATTGAGCGTTATCATTGTCACAAAATGGGGCATTATAGGAGTGATTTCCCTAAAAATCCTAGGTGAGAGAAAAAATATAGAGATCATGCAAATATGGTTGAAGAAACATCATCCCCCAAGAAATCTCGAAGATAACCTAAGGGACTTGCATTACTAAGCCCCTTCTCTCTTAGCTCTATATATTTTATTTGTATATTTTATGTATTATAGGTTTAACATCTCCTTGGAAATGCATTTATTTGTTTTATAAGTTTTTAGGTTTTCCCTCAAGCTTGGGAGGGAGCCCACAACACCTCCTCAAGATAAGTATCTCATTCCCTTTCTATTTTTCCTTGTGTATTTATTTAAATATTTTTTATTATATTAAATACTAATCATGTGTCTACCTCTATTCCTTGTCTAGGAATTAATATGTTGAATGTTCAAGAATCATGGTGAAGGCTTCAAGGATCAAATAAAAATTCCACAATAGTCAAAAGTTTTGTCAAATAATCAAAGGTATGTATTGAAATATAAAGTCTTTTAACTTTCTTTGAAATATCCATTTCTATGTTACTAATTGTTGCTATGTCTACCTCTATTGAATCCTAAAATGATTCTTGTTTGGGATGATTCATCATCCGATGAATCTACCCACCTTATACACCTCTAATTTCTTACATAAATAGAACCTTAAGAACGTTTTATGGAAAACCATAACCTAAGGTTATGTTAATAATGTGTGAAACCCTAAACCTATTTAGGGTTATTTATGAAGAAATTTCTATTGTGATTAATATATTGATAATGTCGTGTTTGGGATTTTGATATGGTCATGGAAGCTCTAAAATTTCTAGAGTTGAAATGATGTTGTTCGAAATCTCAAACCTTTGAAGTTTGATATAATAAGGGTTTTCTTTGACAATGAACCAAAACCCTGAGTTTTGGTTAGGTATATAGGAAAAATCCTTGTTATGGAAAGACCTAGGAGTGAAACCTTAGGTATATGTTCTTTTGATTGAATCCCTGGCCTATTCTAGGAAAATATATGTATATTGTATTAATATTGTCTAACATATTATATGTGCACGATAGTAATCTTCTAGATATGTGTGTTGACCTAATTTCTAATTATCTTGAGTTCTAGGTTTTGGGAAAAAGCCTTAGTCAAAGTTTGAAAGTTCTAAGATGATGATTGAAAAGTCTAGGGTTTATCCTAGCAATGACTAAATTCTCTAGTATCTATATAATTTGTGTTGAGAATTTATAGATGGAAAATCTAGGGTTTACATCAAACCTTAGTAAATGCTATTCATGATATGCTTTTAAAATCTAGGGTTTGCAACTAACTATAGTGAAAGTTGATCATGATAATGTCTGAGTTGTGATTAATATTGATTGACTCTTTTGTATGAAATCTAGGATTTGTATGAATCCCTAGTGGAAAATATAACATGAGAATTTTAAAGGTTGTAGATCTATATTGTCTCTGGGGTTAGCTATATGTTGTAGAATTTATGTTATACCTTTGAAAGAAGAATTGAAACCCTAGATAGAATAAAATATATTATGAAGTAGTTTAGGGTTTATGATAAAAGTCCCCAGAAAAAAATTGAAGATTATATGTCTCTTGTTTGGGTATCTGATATGTATAAAAGTTGAAAATACTTATGTAATTTTGATATGGATAACTTCATGCTTCTATATATTTGGTTGTACTTTTTATCTAAAGTTTTTCAAGTACATGATCTGAATGGAGGTGTATTAGTAAATGCTCTACTAAGTTCTCCTTCATAATATAAACATGCTTGCTTCTTATGTGCATAATATTTGTACTAAATAGCAGGTCAATCCAAGAGTTTCTTTTAATTTTTTTTCTTATGGTAATTCCATGAAAAAAAAATTAAACATGAAATCATCAAAAATTGAATGGAAATATGCATCAAACAGCAATAAAAAATCCATTTTTCAAGGATTTCACCCCTCTTGGCCTACATCTCCTTGAATCAGCTCTGAAGGCATGATTCATCTTCATTATGCTCAAAGTTTCAATATCAAGAGTACATCAAAGTGTTGAACCGAAATAGTAATTTTCTCCTACAAAGAAACAACTCCTACAAAGATTCTTTTACCATGCACTTGCTGACCTACAGTCAAGCATGCAACTATCAACAACTCAAGGGAAAATTGCATCAAGATCCCTTAATCCAAATTGAAAACACATCAACATGTACTATAACACTACAAGTACATAAACAATCTTTTCCTCTAAAGCACATAAAGAGAAAAGATGAGAAATAGCTACATCACTGCTGCAAAGGCTGCTGCTGCAAAAATATGAAAATTGGAAGACCCCTGCAAGATCATCTCCATCTCAAAATCCTCCAAGAACTGGTTCAACACATTGGTTTTCCATTGCACACATAGAATTCAATTTGCTAGAAACCCATCCAGAAGTTCTCAAATGGTTCTGAAACTTGTTCCAATGAACTCAGAATGGACGAGAATGGCTATCTAGTCTCTTCTTGCTCTTCAACTGGTCTCCAGGTGAAGTAGATATGGCCTAAACCTCTGGTGGCCTTGGGCATCCTTAAACTTCAAGCTGTAAAATTTTCATCTAGAAGTGCTACGTTGCTTCTTAAACCTACACCATTGAGTCCATAATTTCCAAGAATGGTCATTTAGCCTCTTTCTGAGACTGATTCGATCGAAAACTGCCTTAGTTATCACTTCTGCTAGTTTCACCTAGAAAAACTCCACTAAATCTAGAAAATTGCAACTAAAACCGGCAGTTCGCCGAATCTAGGGGTCTGCCAAGTTAATCCGCAATTAATTTATGTGGGATTTAAAGCGCTAATTAAGTGCACTTAAGCGCTAAACCCATGCTTATCTTAATCTCCACTTAATTCGGGATTAGGCACTAATAAACATGTTTAAATGTTAAATAATCATGGTTATGGTCTTTAATACTCTGCGTTAATGGAGCTCTGCTGGTTGTTGTGGCACAATGGTCATTTGGACTGGGGTTTGGCCCTTCAGGGCTGACCCCCACCTTACCCCACCATAAACAATGTTTAAATTCAAATATAAGTCGGCTCCAATGATAGTTAAGGACTAATGGATAAGCGGGACGGTAAGATGTTGCGTTGTGTGGTGGGAGGTCGCGGGGTCGAACCCCAGCGCCTCCACCCATACTTGGTACAAAAATTTTACAACACCTTTGAACCTTGGTGTGGGGGGGGGCACATGGCGGCCCTAGGATGCACCACGTGTCCTCACCTGGTTGGTCGGAAAACGAACCAGTAAAACTTCACCATGTCACACCAATTCGGACCAATGTCATGCTGCCACTTGGAAGCTTACCATTCGCCTAAGAAAATTCCAAACAAATGACCCTACACAGTCAGAATTCCACGTTAGCAGTACGGACTACTGACTGGGCATATGACTCATTTTTTTTAAATTGTGTGTTTAGCAAAGCAAACAGATCGCGTTTCCGGGAGCATTCGGAGACTATTTTTCGTGAAACGAAGTGCATCGGAATTAGGACGATGATCACTACACAGTCATTTAGGTTTCGTTTCATTCCAAGAAATTTGATTTTGTAGCTAAAATTTGAGCTCTTGATCATACCTCCCCACTGAAATATTTCGGTCTCAAAAATGACACTTTCAGTTATCAAATTGAAGAAGTCAGAACTTAGAAATATCCAAAAACTCAATTGCAATGTAAAAATTTCAATTGCTACCCTTCAAGCCCCAATCAAGGCACTTCACTTAATTATTCCTCATGCAGACTTATTTTCCTGTTAAGAATTGAGCCATAATTCTTATCGTTGTTGCAGAACAAACACTGATGAGTGGAATCTCAATATTCTCTTAAAACTCATCTTTACACGGCTCCAAAAAACACTTCATTGTGAAGCGTCTCTCTTGAAGACAAACTTGACCCGATCATGAAGATCATAAGAAAATCAACTTGCTTTTCCATCTTCAAACTGATCTTGTACAAATAAGTACTTCACTGCAAAAATATTCATGATGTTTGGCTTTGCCTACAAAACATAGTTATATTTAGACAATATTAACAACAAGATTCATCCACACAGGTTTCAACGCGAATACTTGTATCAGTTAATATGAGACAACTAATAGAAAATTGATGAACAACAATTTGTACATTCACAAAATCCATAAACATGTGGACTATCAAGCCAAAATTACATCAAAGAAAACAACATCTACTTGTTGAACATATTGGAAATAATGTTCACTTTACAAAAGTACCTTTGAAACGTAATGACAACAAGTAATTACAAAACTTTCAAAACAACTCTACAAGAAGTCTACCCAATCTTGCCTCTCCTAGGCTTGTGGGTTCTCTTTTTGCACCATCTTGTCTTGATGAGGTCACTAAGGATTGTGAAGAACCCTTTTTTCTACCTTTTTTTGAACGAAGTTCTGGATCCAGCTTCCAACAACATTCAATATTATGTCCATGCACTTGGAAATGAACACAAAAAAACTTATTCTTGTTCATAGACATAGAATTTCTCTCTTGTGAAAGGGAGTCGATATTCTTAATGCCCAAAATTTGTTCCATCCTCTTAACCATTACCATGTGTTTCTCACACACAGCTACGAAATGGTCAAAAGATTCACAAAAAGTACAAGGAATTTTCTCCAACAAATAATCAAAATTACCATGCTTTCCATAAGCCTCTTGAGAGTTATACGTCTTTAGCACTACTGCTACGACGGTATTCTCCTGGTCACCTTCTTGGAGGCTTGATGTGGTTCAATATTTTTAGAGAACTCTCCATACTCATGGTGACCATAACCCAACCCCATGTATTTTGGCCTTTCCTCAACCAAAATAGGATTGGTAATTCCTTGACCATTTATTCCAACTCCTCCACCTTCGTAGCCCATCTTGGAGAGAAACCTCATACCTATGCCCTTGGTATGTTTCTCAAATGTTGCAAAGGTATTATTATGTACATGGGTAGAAGAAGTAGTATTGGAAATATGAATAACCTCTTTAAGCTTACCATTCACATTCTCACCCTCTGATGATGATGATAATGAAGGCCAACTTATAGATGACTCAAGCCATCCACTTTCATTCACCAGTATGTGGTGTGTGTTTTGAAGAATTTTGTAACCACATGCAACATCTCCATTTGCACCATGACCACATACTTGTTTACCTTCAGAGGTTTCCTTCACTGGTGCGGGAGTAGATCTTTCTACAATTTTCTCATCAAGCACTTGTTGCATTATAAAATGCATGAGCCTCTTCTCCTCTTCAACATTTTCCAACAATCTTCTCAACTCCATGTTCTCCATTTGAAGAGCCAAAATTTTCTCCTTTAGCTCTTCAAGTCTATTTTTGCTGCCCATTCTTTCCAAGAGCTTGGGCTCACTCCCTCTATTGTGTCTTTCAAAGGCTTCTTCCTTTATTGGAGAACCTTCTCATATTGAAGGTCTAGAGCCTTCCTCTTGCGGTTGTGAGTTCCTCTCTTCATAGAGGACATTCACCATCCCTGACATGTCCCAGAAAGCCTCTCTGAAGCTTTCATCTTTTGTCAGTCTTGTAGACTCTCCTCCTAGATACATGCTTACTGAAGCCTCATGAATCTCTAGAGGTGAAACTTGAGGTGGATATTGTGGCAACTCTGACCTCCTTCTCCTTATTCCAACTTGGGAATATGCACCAACAAGTTTTCCTTCTCCTCTCTGGAGTTTCAACCTTGAAAATAGTCAAACCCTCTTTGCACAAAGCAACACAAGCTAACATTAAACCAGTAGCTCTAATTCCAACTGATATGAATGGAGGTGTATTATTAAATGCTATGCTAAGTTATCCTTCAGAATATAAACATTCTTGCTTCTTATGTGTATAATATTTGTACTGAATAGCAGGTTAATCCAAGGGTTTATTTTAAGTGTTTTTCTTATGTTAATTCCATGAAAAAATTTTAAAACATGAAATCATCAAACATTGAATGGAAAGATGCATCAAACAGAAACACACAATCCATTTTTGAAGGATTTCACCCCTCCTAGGCTACATCTCCTTGAATCAGCTATGAAGGCATGATTCATCTTCATTATGTTCAAAGTTTCAATATCAAGAGTACATCAAAGTGTTGAACTGAAATGGTAAGTTTCTCCTACAAAGTTTATTTTACCATGCATTTTCTGACCTACAGTCAAGCATGCAACTATCAGACACAAATGGGCATCGTGCATCAATATCCCTTACTCCAAATTGAAAACACATCAAGATGTAATAAAACATTGCAAGTACATAAACAGTCTTTTCCTCTAAAACACATAAATATAAAAGATGAGAAATAGCTACAGTACTACTGCAAAGGTTGTTGTTGCAAACATATGAAAGCTGGAAGACCCTGCAAGATCAGCTCCATCTCAAAATCCTCCAAGAACTGGTTCAACACACTGGTTTTCCATTGCACCCATAGACTTCACTTTGCTAGAAACCCATTCAAAAGTGCTCAAATGGTTCTAAAACATGTTCCAAAGAACTCACAATGGCCAAGAATGGCTATCAAGCCTCTTCTTGCTCTTCAATTGGTCCCCAAGTGAACTAGATATGGCCTAACCTTTTGGTGGCCCTGGATATACTTAAACTTCAATTTGGAAAAATTTCATCTAAAAGTGCTTTGTTGCTTCTAAAACATGCACCATTGAGTCGAGAATGGCCAAGAATGGTCATATAGCCTCTTTTTGAGACTGATTTGGTCGAAAACTGCCTTATTTATGACTTCTGTCAATTTCACCTAGAAAAACTCCACTAAATCTGGCAAACTGCAACTAAATTGGCAGTCCACCGAATATGGGGGTCCACCAAGTTAATCCACAATTAAGTTAAGTGGGATTTAAAGCACTAATTAAGTGCACTTAAGCACTAAAACCGTGCTTATCTTAAGCTGCACTTAATTCAGGATTAGGCGCTAATAAATATGTTTAAATGTTAAATAATCGTGGTTATGGTATTTAATACTCCGCATTAATGGAGCTCCACCGGTGTTTGTGGCACAATGGTCATGTATACTGGGGGTTGACCCCCACCTTACCCTGCCATAAACAATATTTAAATTCAAATATAAGTCGACTCCAATGATAGTTAAGGACTAATGGATAGACGGAACGATAAGCCATTGCATTGTGTGTTGGGAGGTCGCGTGGTCGAACCCTAGCACCTCCACCCAAACTTGGTACAAAAAATTTACACCACGTTTGAACCTTGGGGGGGCACGTGCCAGCCCTAGGCTGCACCACGTGTCCTCGCACGGTTGTTTAGAAAAAAAACCAGTAAAACTTCACCACGTCACCCCAATTCGGACCAGTGCCATGTTTCCATTTGGAAGCTTACCATTCACCTGATAAAATGCAAAATAAATGACCCTACACAGTCAGCATGCCACGTTAGTAGTGCAGACTGCTGACTGGGCATCTGACTGTCTTTTTTTTTTTAAATTCATGTTTAGCAAAGAGAACAGATCGCATTTCCGGGAGCATACGGAGACCATTATTCATGAAACAAAGTGCACTAGAATCATGAAGACGAGCACTACGCCGTCATTCAGGTTTCTTTTCATTCCGAGAACTTTGATTTTTGAGCTAAAAATTGAGTTCCTGATCGGTACATCATAAATATGATACGTTGATAAGTATGATGAGAAGGATGGAATCCATGAAAGATTCTCCAACACCTAAAGAAGAATTTAAACACACTACATTAAGAGGGAGCCTGGATAAAAGAACTCTCCCTAGTTAAGAGGGAGGGTATAATAAGTTTCTAATTGGAGAATATATTCTGGAAAATATATGTTGCCACATGTGAAGTAGGAAGATGAATCTTCTTTTAAATATTCTATTAATAGTCCTACTGACATTAATTGAATGGAAACAACCAAATCTCGAATATTTGTTTATGCATTTGAAATTATTGATGATTGGGGTTTTTGTTTGCATAGGTGAATATCTCGAAGGACTTGATAGCATGTTGGTTACCAATCAATTTGATTAGGAGATACTGGTTGCCATTGATCTGTTGGATCAAGAAGTGTCGAGGCTTTGTGAGTAAAGCATTTCCTAGAAAGACAATGAGTCAGCACTTTGTGTTGATTTCTGGTTGGGAGGGTGGCATTGGGTGGATGTGCACCTAGTTCCCTGGGTTGATGGTTAGTAAGTAAGCTTGATGGTACCTATAGAAGCTGAAAGATTTATTCCATCTTAGTCCCACTTGGATAGATTACCTTGGTCAAGAATCTAGTTTATGGAATTATGGTGCCTAAATTATTGAGTGACCAATGGATAGATTTCCCTGGTCAGGAATCTAGTCCATGACATTTAAGTGTATAAATATTATTCATGGTTCACATAGTTGAGATCTACCTTGTACTATTGTATTATGAATACATCCCTAGTTAAGAGGGAGTGTTGAAGAATGTAACTAGGTTCGGTCTTCATAAATTGTACTTGATTCAATGTTTATTGTACTTTTCAAAATAATAAAGAAAACAATTTTATATTATTATTAAATGACTTATTAAATCATGGGTTTCATGCTTGGGTCATATTATTTTAGGTTAAACTCCACATTGTGGACTTCTAGGCTTTATTCTGAGTCTATATGATTATTTCACATTTAAATTAATCCATATTGGGCTTTTGAATCATGAAAATAGGTCAAGTATTGAGTCAAATATGATTTATGAAGCCTCCACATCAAGTCGGCATTCAAGTGATCAAATAGGCCTTGAGCCCAACAATTCAATCTCTTCAAAATCCTATATATACACAGGAATCGAAATCACTTGGAACACGCTCACTACATCACATAAATTTGATATCTTAGCTGCATCAAGGAAAATTTGTGAAGTGGAAGACGAGGCATTTTGGAGTGTGGTTTTGGGCTAGATAAAGGAGCTGAAGAAAATCAAAATTTTGGTGCTACTCTCTCTGTCTTACGTGCTATAGTTTGAGAGATAGAAGTTATCCATCATTTATTACATTAGTTGTTTCATCAGGTGGTGCCAGTTGTTGCTGCCAAGTGAAGAATCGAAGTTGTTTCTGTAGGATTTTGTTGCCTTGAGAAGTTGTATTGGGTCAAAATTGAAGTCTTTCCCTCAAGATCAAAGTCCCAAAAACAAGGTAGAAGTTCCCGATCAAAGAAACTGCTACATATTGTTGCTTATACTATTGTTGCTACTAGGTTTAGGAAGGATCACAAGGAAGGTTGACTTGGTGTGGAGGAATTTCGGGTCAAGGTTAAGAGTCTCAGTAATCACTATTGGAGGAAAAATTATTGACTGGTTTTTCCCCGAGAGTGGATTTTTTCCTTGGTTGTTAGCCTTCATCTGGTGTCCTTAATCTATTTGCATTTTCTTTGATATTAGCTTTATGAACTAATAAGATGAAATATAAGAAGAACATAATAATAACTAAAGAAGATCACAAGTAAATAATAAAGAACAATAGGATCTTTCTCCCTTTCTGATTCTATAACAATCACAACCATCACCAAATTTGTCTCCACCCAAGTTGTCCAAGGCTCCAAAGTGTTTGTTCCAACAAAGGCTCTACGACTAGTAACTCAACCACAGTTGTTGTCGGGCTCCAGAGCATTTGTCCAACCAAGGCACCAGGACTAGTAAAACAACCCACCAAGGGCTCCATAACGTTTTTTAAACCAAGGCTCCAGGACTAGTAACTCAACCCAAGTTGTTACAAGGCTCCAAAGTGTTTTTCCAACCAAAGATCCAGGAACTAGTAACTCAACCTGTGGCTAAAGGAACATGTGAACCAACCAAAAAAAAAACAACGAAAGGAACTCACAACACCATGCCTATCAAGGAAATGTTAAGGCTAGGAAAATCCATTGTCAATCTAGGAAATCCTCCATGCCAATGACAGATCATGACCAAGAAATTACATGCATATGCCATGCATGCCAAAACTAGTGAAGAAAACATACATGCAACTCGGTACCTGCAAATAGAATCTATTTTATTTGTTCATCCCAATATACTCTTGTGCTTTCCTGCTCTTCCTTTTCCTTCTTGCTCCAAATCTCCAAGTATGCCACACTCTCCAAAATTTCTCCAAGAAAACTCTAAGTATCTATGAGAGAGAGAGAGAGAGAGATAAGTGAGATCTCCAAAAATGCACTAATCAAAAGTCATGAATTGATCCTCAGAAGCCTTTCTATTAATGAGACCTATATTTTCTTAATTTTCCATTATTTTCCTTCATTTTCCTCCTCACATGCAACCTGTGACCTTTCACCTCCCTTTTCTCCTATTTTCCATTATTTTCATAAATAAATTTGAATCAATGCCATGTTGCCTTTCTAAAGCCTTAATCACTTCCTTTTCCAATTTCCATAGCCATAATAAACCATATGAACACCCACACTAGGATGTTTTTCCCAACATTCAGCTTGGAATACGTGTCCCATGAACTTGGTTAATATTTTTCCTTTATTAACTTTTATTACATGTAATTTTCACCAGGGTTGTTACAAAACCCTCCCCCTTGGGGGAACATCGTCCTCATTGTTCAACGACACCTACAATCAACAAGACTATTGTAAGAAAAACATATTTCCGATTGAGCTTTATAACTTATCTCATTATAGTATTTACAATGAACAATGTGTTGTGAAGAAAACCAACATGACATTATGATAAATATAACATCATAATGACATGACACCCATACTGCTTATTGGATATTTATAACATAGCTCATGGTGGTATTTACATCCATATACATATGCACATATACCAAAAAATAATACTAACATATACCAAAAACATTCTCTCAACCAGCGAATAAGGAGCGATACATGGCTCTCATTTGATCCTCCATCTCCCATGTAGCTTCATCAGGCCCAAATTTCTTCCATTGCACTTTAACCTGCTCGATTCTAGAGCATGAGTGTCTTTCTCTGCAAAATGCACTGAGGTTCCAGCTAGGATTCTCCTTCTGGCTCCACCTGCAATACAAATCAGTCAATCACATGATAAGCATCTTTAACATACTTCTTAAGCAATGACACATGGAAAACATCATGGACTTTCACTGTCGAAATAAGTGCAATTTGATAGGCTACTGGTCCAATCCTCTCAATAATCATGAAAGGTCTACAAAACCAAGGTGCCAGTATGGCACAAGATCCAATCCACAAGGAACTCTTCTTGGGCTTGATGCGCAAGTACATATTTTCCCCAACTTGAAACTCTTTAAACAACCTATTCTGCTCTACATAGCTCTTCTACATATCATGTGCTACTTCCAAATTCTTCTTGACTACCAGCATTTCTTGTTCTATCTCTACCAACATATCCGGTCCAATCAATACCCTGTTAACTAGATCACTCCAACTAATGGGAGTATTATAACTCCTCCCATACAATGCCTCAAACAGACTCATCCTCAATGATTCTTGGTACCCATTGTTGTAAGCGAACTCTACCAATGGAAGATACTCTTCCCACTTTCGTTGTTGATGCATCACATACATCCTCAACATGTCCTCCAACATCCTGTTGACCCTCTTTTTCTGTTCATCTGTTTGCGGATGATAAGTTGTGTTGAAGGCAAACTTCATACCAAAACATGTAAACAAGTCCTTCCAAAACTTGGAAGTGAAATTTGCATCCCTGTCTAACACAATATTCTTTGATAAACCATGAAATATTACCACATATTTGATAAGCATATGTGCTACATCACTAGCTGAGAATTTATAATCCACTGGAATGAAGTGCGCTACCTTTTTCAACCTGTCCACAACAACCATGATGGAATCATGTTATCTCATTGTCCTCAGAAAACCTGTGATAAATTCCATGGAAATGACCTCCCATTTCCATTCTGGAATCACAATCAGTTGTAGCAGTCCACCTGGATGCTTACACTATGCCTTCACGTGCTGACAATCCAAACACCTAGCCATAAACTCTTCTACATCCTTCTTCAAATTTGTCCAATAGTAAAACTTCTTCACTACATTCAATGTCTTCTAATAGCCTAGGTGAGATGAATATGGTTTCGCATGAAACTCCCTCAATATCACCTTCTTGAGCTCACTATTTTCTGGCACATATATCCTGACTCTAAACCTAACCAATCCATCTGCCATGAGATTATAGTCCACATATTGTACACCTAGTGCACATGTACTTGTACCTTTACCACTACATGTACCTATACATGTACGTGTACTTGTACATGTACCTATACATGTACATGTACCTATCCCTGTACATGTACTTGTACCTGTACTTTGCTGCAATTTGTACCTAATTTCCATATACCTAACATCTTGCTGACCTTCCTGCAAGATCCTATCATGTAGATCAATCCCATAGGAACTCATAGCTGCTATATGATTTACCTGTATCTCCCTTCTAAGAGAATTTGTGGCCCTATTCTCTTTACCTTTAAAATACTTGATCTCAAATTCAAACTCACTGATTGTGGTCAACCATATAGCTTGTCTGGAGTTCAAATTCAACTGTTCAGATAGATACCTCAGTCCACTGTGATCACTCATCAATACAAACCTTATGCCAATAATATAGTGCCTCCACATCTTTAATGCATGTATGATTATTGCTAGCTCAAGATCATGCGTCGGATAGTTCTTCTCATGCTCATTCAATTCCCGTGACACATAGCATACCACTTTTCCATCCTGCATAAGGAATCCACCAAGTCCTCACCTGCAAGCATATGTACATACTACAAACTCTTTGTCTAGATCTTTGATCTTTAACATCGGAGCATGTTTCAACAACTTCTTTAACTGCTCAAAATTGATTGCACATTCTTTTTTCCATTCAAACTTCTTACATTTCCTTTGCAATGATGTAATATGATAAGCAATTTGTAAGAAGTTCTTGATGAACCTCCTCTAATAACCTATTAACCCCATAAAGGACCTTACCTCATCCACATTCCTAAGATCTACCCACTCCATGATGGCACTTATCTTCTCTGGATCCACTGTTATTTCCTCCTTGGAGACAACATGTCCCAATTAATATACCTTTGTCTAAATGAAACCGCACTTGCTAATCTTTGCATACAACTAATGCTCATTCAACAATTTCAATACTTCGGCTAATTTCTCAATGTGATCTTATTCATTTTTAGAATATACCAATATATCATCAATGAACATAATAACAAACTTCTCTAAATAAGGACGCAACACACTATTCATTGAGCACATAAAAGTAGCTGGAGCATTAGTCAAACCGAAAGGAACTACAATAAACTCATAATACTCATACCTGGTCCAAAAATTTGTCTTGTAAATGTATTCTTCTTTATTGTGTACTTGATGATATCTGGATCTCATATCAATCTTCGAGAACACTGCTACTCCCTTCAACTGATCGAACAAATCATCAATCTTCAAAAACAGATACATATTCTTGATGGTTAATTTGTTCAACTACCTGTAATTAATGCACAACCTGAGAGTACCATCCTTCTTCTTCGCAAACAATATCGGTGCGCCCCATGGTGATACACTTAACCTAATGTATCCCTTTTCCAGCATCTCCTTCAACTGCAACTTCAACTCTACCAAATTTGGTGTGCTCATCCTGTAAGGTGCCTTATATGTTGGCGCTGCCCATAGTATCAACTCAATAGAAAAATATACTTCCTTGTGAGGTGGAAACTCATAATTATCTGTGGGAAATACATCCTAAAAATATTGTAGAACTGGGTACCTTCTCAAAAAATCTGCATCGTCAACTTCCTTACATTTTTCACTATAAATGGGCACTCCAAGTAACACACACCCTTTCATGTGACTACGTTTGACCTGCATAGTTTTAACCATCCTAACTGATGTTGCTTTCTTCTTGCCCCGCAAGACTCTTTGTTCCCCATTTTCATCCAAGCACTCTATAGCCTTGTCATAACAATCTACCTTGGTCCTGTGAAGATATGGCCAGTCCATACCCAAAAGAATGATATACGAACCCAATGGAAATACATTCAAATGTGCTTATGTGGACATACCATTCAACTCAAATGCATAAGCTCTTACCCAATGGTGAACTCTCTTCTTGGTACTTGTATCCACCTGCACTAACCAAGACTCTGCATGCACTTCTTTATTCAAACCACACTTATCCACCAGGTCAAGGTTAACATAACTATAATTAGATCCAAAGGTCAATCAAAATAAAAACAACTTGATCACAAAGCTTACCATCCATCTCGATAATAGATGCTCGGGGATATGCCTGCATATTATCCATCATTGCATAGATCCTAGGAATACTTTGTCCAACATATCCCATTGTATGTTCCTCCTACGCACTGTAGATATGCGGTCTACCACCCTGATGTTGTGGACAATCTCTCCTATGATGATCTCCTCCATAAGTCCTACACTGCACGGGCTCCCTATTTTCACTCTTATTATGCTCCTCAGACTAAATTCCTTGTCCTCTGCCAGAAGTATTGAACTTCTTAGGTGGTGAAACATTCTCTTTATTACCTGTATCCTGAGGTCTTGCTCACTTCTTATCCCATTTTCCTTTTTTCTTTGCATTACCTTTCTAGACCGACTTAGTCTCGGATCTACGCTTCGATTTCTCATAACAATGCTTTAGTTTTCGGATGGCCTCCTCCAATGATTTAGGCTCATCAAACTCAATATTCTCTTTGAATGTTATAGGAAACCCACTAATTAATCTTTGAATCTTGTCCTTATCCTCCTTGAGGTAAGGCACGTACCTCAACAACTCCAGAAATCTGCTATTGTACTCCTCATCGATCATAGATCCCATCTTTAGTTCATAAAACTCTTTTTCCCTGTCATCGTAGTATGTATCCGACAGCTAATTCTTCTAGAATAGTCTCTCGAATTCGCTCCAAGTCAATTCCTCCTCATAAATATCTCAAACATCCTTCACATCTTCCCACCAAATATTTGCTTTACCTTTGAAGTTGAATGTAGCTATTCTGTATTTCATGTTTTCTGAGTAATCATGCAACCTAAAGAACTTCTTCATACCAAGCAACCATGCCTCTACATCCTTCGATTTCTTCATCTCTCTATCAAATTTGGGTGGCTTTGATTTCTTAAACTCATCCGGAAAATTTCCCCTGACACCCCTCCTGTAAGAATGATAATGACGATGATCATGATGCCTATCAAAACCAAAACTAGAATAGTACTTGTGTCTCTCACCTTTCTTATCCGAAGTGTCCAAGAACCTACCATCTCTAATCGTGTCATCTATATCTGACCTGTGACCACCAGGAGACCTATTGCCATATGCCCCATCATTAGGGGAATTTTGAGGTATAAAATGGGCCTTCTCAGGAAATTATAAAATAATAGTGGAAATAATCAAACAAGATTAGATTGCATCATCAAATTTTAGAGGGAAAAATAAAAACTATTTTTCAACTCGTATTTTCAACTTATCTCCATATGGGTTTACTCAAATTTCGAACGGGAATACTCGTTGGATGCAGAATTTAATTCCTCATCCAAGGAGTACTCATATTGCATACTTTCTATGGACCTTGATATACAAAAAATGAGAAATACATTAAAAACGTGATTGGAATCACGTTTTTCATGTATTTCTCATTTTTCATGTACTAGGATCCATCAAAAGTATGCAAGATGGGTACTCCTTGGATGAGGAATTAACTTTTTCATCCAAAGAGTAATACCGCTCAAAATTTGAGTAAAACCTTAGGGAGATAAGTTAAAAATACAAGTTGAAAAAGTAGTTTTATTATTTTATTAGTTTTTAATCTTTTTACCTTTTTACCCCAAAAATGGGGAATCATCCCCCATGGTTGACATCATCATCTTGAATCCTATTAGTTCTTATAAAGTTTATTTTGGTTGTACATTTTTCTTAGGAGACCCATTTTAGACCTCAAAAGTTCTCTAATGTAGTCCCATCCTCGTGTCCATAGTTGATCCAAGGTGGCCCTTATCGCTACAAATATAACAAACTTTGAAGGATTATCGCATTGACTTCTGCTTGTTTTTCCTACGCATGTATGATTTTGTCATTATCTGCTTTACAACTTTTTATTTCTTTCTTCAAACTTCTCAGTGTGTCTACTAAGTCAGAAGAGTTCACAAGACCATTTTTCTCATCTGATTCATACAGATAATCTTTGGATTCTACCATCTTGCTAGTCATCTTTGATCTCTTCATGCAAGGCATCTCATGTTAGCTAAATCGAATCAAAATAAACCAACGTACCTTAGCATAATTCGAGAAGGATATCTCATTTGCAAGATAAACCAAATCAGCATAATACAAGCATATACGTAATCATAACAGCATATATACTTATCACAAATAGATGTGTCAACACATAAACATTATTCTAGCTAGATTATAATCATCAATGCACAGCCATATCAACTACACATACCATGACCTCATGCATGACAAAAAAAACCATACCAATGTACATTGTCAACATGTAAGCACTTAACATGTATAAACAACACATAATGAGTCATACACTCACGACAACACATTTCACAACAAAACCATGGTGACATCACTGCAACCATGAATAACATCATACATATGCAACAAGCATATAGACCACAAGGTTGATTAAAACATGTACAACTCACATGAATGCATGACTAACACACACCGCTCATCCAGTCCAAGGGGAGAATTGTGATATGATACTACTTTGTAACACCCTCCTCCCACATTTACCCAAGTAACCATCCAACCAGGGTAAAAATGAAACGAGAGGATACTATGATATGATTCAACCTCCTAGGTGACCTTAAGGAAGTGGAATTGATGGAAACACATCACATAGACCTTCCACATCAGCAAAAAAACTCCAAGGAGCCACCCCAACCACTCGGGTAACCAGCCCCTGGGTCCCACTAGCTTTTTAGACCACTAAACCCCAGGATGCTCCCTTGATATGGACAAGGGTGCGTCTGGAGGCTTTGGACGCTCCCACAGCATGGAAATGCATGCATCCAAGTACTTTTTTCCTCAAGACTATGCCAACGTCCCCGGTATTTGAGCCACCTTTTCAGGCCCAGAGCCCATGTCACTTTCCAGAACACCATGACATTTTCATAAATGAAATATAACAACGGAATAAAAATACTAAAGAAAACACTTGAAAAATGACTTGATTGGACCCCTACTATCCATGACAGGCATTTCATTAAACATGTCACAAATATGTAATATATAGGCTTAAATAAAAAATCTGAGCATAGGGATCTAATACTTATCTGGGAATCGCTAAGAAGCATTGTTGCCTCATCACATTAACTACATTGTCATCTATTTTGGCATAGATGCATTGTTCATTCATTTACAAATCAAAACATGATGAGAGCCTTACATCGTCACCATCATCAAACACATTCATAACCAACATATAAACAACATAAATGACAAGCACATAACATCCATATAAGCCACATAATAACAAGCATACTTACCTGTCAATACAAGAGGGAAATATATCTTATTTCCATAAGAAAATTGCAACCAAGTCTAGTACTTCCACGTTCCACTTGACCGTAGATATGGCTGAGCCAAATATCTCTTCATCCAGTCACCCCCTTGCCATATTCCAAACATGAATGTGGTATCTCATAAAACTCATCAATCAAAACTAAACCAGGGCTTCCAGAGGCCAAACCACCTCAACCCATAACCAGTGAGTCCACCTCACGGTCGTACATCACAACCATCATCAGATTAGTCTCCACCCAAGTTGTCTAAGGCTCAAAATTGTTTGTTCCAACTAAGGCTCCAGGACTAGTAACTCAACCCACAGTTGTTGTCGGGCTCCAGAGCGTTTGTCCAACCAAGGCTCCAGGACTATTAACTCAACCCACCAAGGGCTCCAGAGCATTTTTCCAATCAAGGATCTAGGACTAATAACTCAACCCATGTTGTTACAGAGCTCTAGAGTGTTTTTCCAACCAAGGCTCCAGAAACTAGTCACTCAACCCACAGCTAAAGGAACATGAGAACCAACCAGAAAAAAAATAAATTAATTAATTAATTAATTAAAATTAAAATTAAAAATTAAAAAATTAAAAAAATTAAAAAATAAAAATAAAAAATATAAAAAATATAAAATAAATAAATAAATAAAATTAAAATTAAAAAATAAAAAAATAAAAATTATATATATATATATATATAATTAATTAAGAAAATAAAATAAATCAATAATAAAAAATAAAATAAATCAATAATAATAATAAAAATAATAATAATGAAATGAACCCACAACACCATGGGTATCTAGGAAAGGGAAAGGCTAGGAAAATACATTGTCAATCTAGGCAATCCTCCATGCCAATAACAAATCATGACCAAGAAACCACATGCATATGCCATGCATGCCAAAACTAGTGAGGAAAACATACATGCAATTCGGTACCTGCAAACAGAATTCGTTATAGTTGTTGATCCTGATGTCCTCTTGCACTTTCCTGCTCTTCCTTTGTCTTCTTGCTCCAAATCTCAAAGTCTTTCGCACTCTCCAAGAGTGCTCCAAGAAAACTCTAAGTATCCAAGAGTATGAGAGAGAGAGAGAGAAAAAAAAAAGTGAGAGCGCCAAAACTGCACTAATCAAAAGCCATGAACTAATCTTCATAAGCATTTTTATTGATTAGGCCTCTATTTTCTTAATTTTCCATTTGTTTCCTTCATTTTTCTCCTCATATGCAACCTGTGACCTTTCACCTCCCTTTTCTCCTATTTTCCATTATTTTCATAATTAAATGCCAATTTTCTTTTCCAAAGCCTTAGCCATTGCCTTTGCTAATTTCCATAGCCATAATAAACCATATGAACACCCACACTAGGATGTTTTTCCCAACATTCAGCTTTGAATAAGTGTCCCATGACCTTGTTTATTATTTTTCCTTTATTAACTTTTATTACATGGAATTTTCACCATGGTTGTTACATTAATTCTAGAGAGGAAGTGGGAGAGTGTCTCCATGGACTTCATCATCGGTCTTACAATAGCACAGGGGCGTGATTGTATCTATGTGGTGGTGGAAAAGTTGAATAAGTTTTCCCACTTCTTTTTCATTCCATCCAGATCCTAAGCTTCACATGTAACTAAGCTTCTCTTCAGGGAGGTATTCAAGCTACATGGTCTCCCCAAGACCATCATCAATGACCGAGACAACAAGTTATGGGGGAATTTTGGCAGGATTTATTTAGGTTAGTGGGAATCTAGATCACTCCCAACACTAGCTACCACCCCTAGAAAAATGGGTAGACAAATATTGTGAATAGATGGTTGGAGGGGCACTTGCATAATTACGTGACAGGGCAGCGGCGCGCATGGGTGAAGTGGCTACACCTTAGGGTTTACTGCTACAACACCACTCACCACATGTCCATTGGTATGTCTCCTTTCTGTGCGGCCCTCTATGGATATGATGCACTTTATTTTTCTAACATTATTTTTAGAGACAATCAAGTCCCTGAGGCTTAGGATTAGATGCAGGATATCCAAGAGATCCTGAGGGATCTCACTGCAGACAGTACAAAACCAACATGAGATGTATGTATACAAACACTGAGTTCAAAGGAAATTTGAGGTTGGAGATTTAGTTTTGCCTACGTTTCCATCCATACAGGTATTCTACACTAAAGTAGAAGGAATTTGAGAAGCTCAAACCACGCTTTTATGGGCCATACAGAATGACCAGGAAAGTTGGAGAGGTAGCATATGAGTTAGAGATTTCACCAGGGATCAAAGTGCACAATGTGCTCTATGTGTATTTCCTAAAAAAGTACTTGGAAAAACAAGTGACCTTTTCCACATAGTTACCACCCTTAGATGATGAGGGGCACTTGGTTTATATCGAAGGCTAAATTGCAGGATAAAGAGAGGAAGCTCGATAACAGGACCATCAGGGAGTTTCTTGTTAGGGAGAACGACCTACTTAAGGAGTATTCCACATGGGAGGGAGAAAAAATTTTGCATCATCCAACATTGAATTTTCTTGATGGAAAGAAACTTTTGGGTGGGGAGGATTTTCATGTCCCCAATAAATAATTTTACTAAGTAAAATCCTCAATTTTTCAATTTTGGTGATGGAGAAATATTTTGGAAAATAACTTAGGAAAAAGTGGGTTGGGGAGTCACTCACTTAATTTTTGGGAAAATAAGGAAGTAACATTAGAGAAAAGGAAAATTATTGTGTAATTGGAATGTGGGGTCCACTCAAAAAGGCCAATTCGACCCCCCTTTGAGAAATTTGCACTAGGATAAAGAGAAGGAAAGAAGGGAATTTGGATTTGTGGAGAAGGGGTCTCACCAAGGAGAAAGGGACCAGCATATATAAATAGAACATGGGGGCTCCATTTTTCATCTTTTTTCCATCTAATTCTTAAGGTCGAACTCTCTCTTGGAGTTTATTGAGCACAAGAGGAGCAGTGTTGTTTAGATCAAGAGTTTTAAGAAAAACTCCTCCTCATTTTAGAGAACTTTGAGTGTCTCCCTAGTGAGGTTTTGGGAATTATATTCGAGGACTTACAATGAGTTTATTGCAGATGTCTCATTTTTTTCATGCGCACTTTCTGGAAGAAGAAAAAAAAATTCAGAGATCGATTGGAGAAGCTTCCTTGGATTGGAGTTTCTATGATTTTGCAATGATTTTTATTTTGAGAGAGGCAGAGATTGGGATCATTTTTCATATCTGAAACAAAGGGATTCTTTTGGGCCAAAATTATGCATTTTATGGGTTTATGCAAGGGCTGGAGAGAAGAGTTTGTGCAGGGGTTTGGAGCTAGTGATTTGGGTGGATTTTTAGTTGGGAAAGTCAGCCATTTCCGGAGGATATTTTGCAAAAAAAATCTCATTTATTTTGCAGGAGGATTGAGCCATTTTCAGCAGTATTAATCTTGTTGGGCGCAAATTTGGCTGGCTAGGAAATGCACACTTTTTAGGGCCTTCGGAGTCAGTTGTAATTGACCCGAGATATTTCTAGGTTTTGTTTGAGTGGGTTTGAGGAGCCTTCAGCTAATTTTTCAGAAATTTTGGAGTTGATTTGAGGGCCAAAACTATAGTTCGCCTCCAGCATCAGCAACAAATTTGTTTGGGAAGAGAGTATTGTCATATTAAGCCATTTACAGTTGGGGTTTTCACATTATTTCACCTAGATGTTTGCATGCTTGCAGTAGCAAGCTCAGGTTCCATTTTTTATCATTAATATACTCATATTTCCATATTAATACCATGGCTCGTATTTTGGCTCTATTTTTTATGAATACCAGTTGTGGTTTTATATTCAAAATTTTAAATTTTTTGTATCTATTGCATGTATTTGATATTCATTGTTAATTCCTAATTAGGAACATTACAATTGAGATGGATGATCATGCTATGGTACTAGGGTTGGCTTTCTTGATGACATCCCAAGTCATGTTGATGTTGGACCTAGACATACTCTTGATTTTGGCTATTGGAAAGACTATGATTGTGTCGATGAGTAGGAAGAGTCGCTTGGGGTATTGTACAAGGATCTCCTCCATGGTATTGTATGAGAAGGAACCAAATGTGAAGCATGAAGATGTGAACTAAGAAGAATTTGGAAGCTTGACTCAAGTGGCGAAGGAAAATAAGTCGATGGACTTTGTTGCTCAGGCCACGAAGAAGAAGAAGAAGGATGAAGGTGGAGGAATGACTCCTCTCACCATGAAGAAGGAAGAAGTGTCTTCTACAATAAGTCTTCACCAAGAGAGTGTCGAAGAGAGAGTAGGCCTAAGTGCTTCTTCCAAGATGAATGAAGTGAGGAAGCAGGTAGAAATCTCGCAAACATATTGGATTTTTGTAGATAATCTATGGCCATTTATGATTTTCAGCTAATCGAAGAGAGACTTGCAAAGTTGGGATGTATGAACGCATAAATTTATGGAGTGCAAAGGTACTTGAAGATGAAACATCAGTATGATACAATGTAGCCGAGAGTCAAAGAGGAAACTTCCTAAACCTTGATATGCACTATACCCATGAAGATGAGGTGAGTGTGGTGCCTTGTCGAAGTAAGAGGCATTGCACCACCGAAATAAAGGGGCCTTGAAGGAAGAGGCCTCACAGCATGAAGTCGTGCTTTAAGGAGCATTGCATGGGAGGATTTTTTGAAAAATAAGATGTGACGAAGTTTTGGAGAAACATCCAACAAAGGCATGAGGAGGTGCATTCTCATGGATTGAATGTGATGTTGGACTGATCACCTTATTAGTTCTATTCATGGGGTTAGAAAGTGCATTGAGATGTGTTGGAGTTGAGTTGGAGTATGGTAGAAATATTTCATGAGATATGGAGGTTTGGTAGTTGGCATGATGGTAGTTGCAATGAGGCACATTGTAGCCATAAGATGGAGGGGGTGACCTTCCATGATGAGATGGAGCTTTGTGTTGAATTGAGACACTTGTGTTGATTTTTTATGGCCTTGAATATTTCGAGATATATTTCCTACATGAAGTCTTGCGAAAGAAATAGAAGTCATGAGTCTTGATGAAGGTTCATTCAAAATAAGCTAAGGGTTCATGCAACGAGAACAAAGGGAGATGGATGACTCTTCCATGACATTGGATCTGGTGGCACTTTATGATGTGGTGGAACTTTATGATGATTTGGACATGGAGAATAAGTTCTTTAATTGGTGTTTCTATCAAGGACAACAACCATTTTAGATTTGGGAAGGATGTCAAGCCCTTGGGCTTGAGCGTGGACCAAGACGGCCATGATGATATATGTTATATCGAAGTGGAAAAAAACTGAAGTTATGGTGGGATAGGATGCCCACACAAAGGCGAGTGTGCTCCAACAAGAAGACATGAGAAATATGGTAAGATGAGCACCTAATCAAGTTCCCACAGGACATATTGACAAGTTGGAGGTTATGCATGCCCAGGTCGTAGTCAAAGGTGACAACGTGGAGCAAAGGCATGGCACGTCGACAAGTGCACATGTCGACTTCGACAATGGGCGAGTTCGAAAAAATTACGGGATGGTCTATGGGATGTCGCATCAGCTACATAACAAGGAGATGTGCACCTTGGGCATGCTCACACAAAGGTTATGCGCTTAGGCACCAATACGTGTGTACCTTGACATGCATGGCAAGGTGATAGGCAGGTGCACCTAAAGTATATGTTGGCTTGATGAGTTGGGAGGGTGTCGCCCCATGACAAGGACGCCCAAACTAAAATGGAAAATTTAATTGAAATGAAGGGTAGGCTCATCATGTTAAAGGGGCATCAGCTAGACTTAATGTTTGAGAAAGCATGCATATAAATAAAAGAAGGCACTTATGAGTTGAGACCATCAAGCAAGTCACTAAATAATAAATAATAAAACAGAAATGAAGAAAAATGAGGACGCAAAACCACAATGAAGGAAGTCGAGTTGTAGAAGAGAATGAGGCTCACCTAGTCGAACCAAGTCATTTTGGACGTTGTTTGGTATTTCTGTTGAGTTTGGTTTTGTTTGGGCATGTAGAGGGTTTCACAACCCTTGCATTTTGGTTATGGTGTATTAATGTTTCCAAGGGCATGCGAGCTGAAAGGGCTACACAACACCAGGGAACCAGGTTGTTTAGGTTGAGCCACCTTGAGGCAACAAGTCAACAGGGACTTGGCTAAAGGTTTTCCTTCTATATTTGAAGTTAATATAAAGGGGAAAGTTTATGTTGGTAATTCCTCCTCTTATTTCACAATTTCATGCTTATTAAAATGTATTGTTGATGTTCGCTATTTTATATTGGTTTATGATTGTTGTTGCTTTATTTATTGTACATTGTGAAGAAGTAAATGAATTGATGGTTAAGTTAAAGAAGTGAACTTGAAGAATTGTTTAAGTATTGGGAAATATAAAGAGTTTAGCTATTGTGTTAGATTCATTTTGAAAACTTAATTTCGCAAAGTATGATAGGCGAATTCACTGAGGCACATAGGGTAGAGTCGTAGTCTAGGGGAAATTAGTTGAGCATCTCGATACAAAACTCTCGTCGTAGTCGCACACCCATGGTGGTATAAGTGGTGCAACCATCATGGGGTCGTGACAGATGCATGCAAGAAAGCATACTTAGTGAATTATTTTCATTTATGAGTAAACAATTATGATTTACTATCAAAATTAAAGCATCATTTCCCTTGCACTTAATCGAGATAAGCATCAAACTACATTGAAGTATATTAATATATTGTGTCACTTTGTTGCAGTAGTGAATTCAAGCCAAATTTTTCTAAATGATTGCAACATATATTTGATGGCTATCAATCATTATTGAAGGGTTTTGGTCAAAACTGAGATTCAAACTTGGTGAATTCCCAAGTGTGAGATTGTTGGTCAAGTAAAGTCACCAACTTCCTACACTTGTGTTGTCAAGTAGGTCAAAATCCAAATCAATTTCAACGAAGCCAATGGACATGGTCAATAGGTACAAAATAAAATCAATTGTCATCGATGGTTATGGGTTGATAGTGAGTTATATCAAGAAATATATATAGAAGTACATAGATTTATTCTTGACAAGGTCATGACAATTCATATTTCTAAGCATATATATGTTACATCGTAGTAATATTTGTTATATGCATTTGCATAAACTTATGAATTTTATATGTCGACATTGATTAAGCACTTGAAGAATTATTAAAATACGTATTATTGTATTTTAAAAGACTTGTTCTTAATTTTTAAACTCTTCATTGTGTTTTTTATTGTGATTCACCGTGTATTGCTAATATTCCAAATAAATTTCTTATTAACTCATTTTATAACCTTAATTTATTGTGTAACTATAATGAATTACAATTAGTACCACATTACTCTAGTAATTACTCCATATTCCATTAGTCAAAAAGACAATTTTTCAATTAACAATGTTGAGAGAAAATCAGCTCCAATTTAAATTAAAGTCTTTTCTCCCCATATTTTAAAACTTATTAAACATACTATCCAAATATCTCTTTCATTATCATTTAAAGAAAATTTGATTTGTTGGTTTTTCAAAAAGGGTGCACAAGTTAAATTGAATGTTAAATTCATGTGTTAAATCATAGTTGTGCTTCTGGTTGAAGGCCATAAAAGTGCCTCTATGTTATTTTATTATTGCAAAGGGGTGAATAAAATTCAAATTCAAATTTACTACAAATAACATATACTTTCACATCTTAACAAGGTGAATTTTATATAGAGAGAGGGGATAAGATGTCAGGTCATGAGAATAATTATTAAGACAATAAGGCATATCATGATATAACAAAATTCATCTAACCCGCCTTGTAAATTAAAAGGAATGTATATAATCATATACAAAGTTTTTAGGTAACCTCAAATATAAAATCCAATCATATTCGATATTTCTTGAAACATTAGAATTCCAATTGTCACCAGCTTACCATAATGTGTACATAGTGTAGAAATTATCAACATAATTGTCACCATTCTTATTGATATATGCACCTTAAACCCTATAATGCATAATTATATCTTAAAAAATATTGCATTATATACACTCATCTTACACTAAGAGGAATGCATGTAAACCTACCTAAAGTTATTTAAGTAATCACAAATATACAAGCCATACTCATTTTCAATATTTTTGAGATGCTGGAATTTCATTTGTCATGTTCTACAAAAATTTGCATGCACCATATAAATTACCACCATAATTGTCACCATTCTCACTATTATATTCAATCTTGATCCCTATAATTCATAGTGGATTTAATAAAGTCTCCCTACTATAAGTTGTGGATTTTTAAAATGAACAATGGCTATTGACATTGTAATGAATGTCTAGACAATTCCCAATTATATTTGAATTTTATTTGTTATTATATTGAGCAAAATGAGTTGCACTCTATAGCACAATATAAAGGAGATGTGTAATGTATGTGCCTAACACTAACATGGCATAAGTTGTTGAAGAATCAATGCAATTGTGTATTAGGTTTTGATTCTTCGATCTTGATAATTACTTGTGATTATGTTGGCTTCTTTATCTTCTTTATTGATCTGAAAATGGGTTGGATAACTTATTATGCTTTTCAATAACCTCCCACTCAATTAAACAAATAAAAGATCTAGCTTATACTTGACTTTTACGGAATTTTATACTTGAAATAGGTGTATCATTTTTAATTGTTTAAGTGCTTTAAGTCCATTTGTTTTTTTTTAAATTAAATATGTGCAACAGCCATATAATGCAGCAAATAAACATCAACACATAACAGCAAATTTAATCTAGGAGTTCACCTGAATATCGTGGGCTATGTCTCCTTGAGCTCTTGTCATCTTGACTTGGCTCTTTGGGATTATGGAAAATTTATTTTACAAGTTACAAACTCAACTCCAAAGGTTAACTGAACTGAACCAATGGGTTTAGAATACCATTATATCATTTTCATGGTTTTCATCACTCTGAAAACATATCTAGTCTCCCTTAGACTTGATTCCTTCTGTCGGTGCTCTTGAGCTACCCTGAGCTTCTCTATGGCACTAACTCCTTCAGAATTATTTTTTTGTCCTTGAAACCTCACCTAATGTCTCTATCACATATCATACCTCTAAAATGGACTAATCATTTTCTCCAAAAGAGCACTACATCCCCAATCTAGGCCTCCCTCCATGGTTGGCCCTAGGCTGCCCAAAACTTCCTTGTAGGTTCTCAACCTTCTGAAGTCTTCAAATGACTCTGAAAATCACTTCATTGGATTCTTAATGTCAACAATAGTCATAATAGACTATTTTTTCACTGAAATTTTCCTCCAGCTGCTCCGGTTTCACCTCCAACACCTGGTGGCACCCTTGGCACTAGGGTCAAAGAAAACTTCTCTATGGGTTCTCTACCTCTATAATTCCTCAAAAGATTCTTCAAACTCCTTCAATGGATTTATAATGCTATTTACAGTCATAAATGACTATTGGTTTGCTGAATAAGGCCTCTAGATGCCCTGGATAGGCCTCAAACTGCTGCTGGCACTTACTGGCCCTAGTGGCCCGTGGAACTTCATTGAAGCATCTCAACCTTCCAAAGTCCTCTATAGGCTTTGAAAACCACACCATTAGTTCCAAAATATCTGAAACATCCAAAATTGACTATTGGATTTCTGAATACCTCCTCTAGCTGCACTGGCTAGGCCTCAAGCTGATGTTGGTTCATGGTGGCCCTGGCAGCCCCTAGAACTTCTCTTTAGAAAAACCTACTTAGAAGTCCTCTCATGGCTCTGAAACCATCACAAATGAGTCTATAATTTCCACAATAGTCAAAATTTACTATTGGCACTCCAAAATTGATCGAATCTAGCTCAAGATAGAGCCTAAACTCATTTTGCCCAGTGACCCCTAAAAATCCTCCACCAAACTTGGAGGACTGAAGTTTCACTGCAGTTAAGTTTGGATTTATGCCAAAAATGGCACGCCCGCTCCAAACATACCGCCAATCACTAACCGCGCATTAAAATTTGGTGGACGGTTTGGGCACATGCAATAAATTTTTCAGTTTTCAAAACCGTAACTATCGGCGGTAGGTTGGAGGAAACCGTCAGTGTTAAATATGTCACCATGTGACAGCTTGGACCATTGGCAGTGGATGGTTTTTTTTTTTAGCGCTAGGTTCCAAGGCTACGGTTCTATGGGGAGGTTGGCGCTCGGGGCTAGCCCCCCTTTGAATCCAAATCGGATTTCCATATTGTTTAAATACAACGTGAAGACTTATATGATTAAGTCATATGCATAGCGCAGCCGTAACACGCGGGCCTGGCATGCACGAGGTCACCGGTTCGATCCTGGTGGAGACCAAAACCAATATTTTCTCCAATGTCCTAGGCCACATGGCGGCCTCTAGGCCTGCCATGTGGCAACCCATGATTGGTCTGAAATTAAAATGGTCAACCCACTGTCGAATTAAAACAATGCCACTTGTCGGCATATGACTGGTCTAGATAGAATATTCTGGGGAATATTCTAGGAATATTCCCTGGAATATTCTTTTTTAATTTTCCAAATCCAGTCAAACTTGGTCAAAGTCCAAAAATTGCAGTTTACTAGACTTTTCAAATCACGATAACTTCTTCATACAGTGTCGGTTTTTCGAACCATTCACGGCACCGAAATCAGGAAGATGAGATCTATCCGGTTACTCAAGTTCGGCACACTTCTGAACACTTTGAATTTCCAGCTATCACTTAGGTCCTTGATCCAAATCTGATCACACCTACCCATTGGGAATCTTTTGGACCCAAAAAGACTGATATATGATCTGTACCAGTAGATGAGAGTACAACACCCTCTTCTTTTCTGTTAGGTCCCTATATTACTATTATATTCCCTTATTGTTGTTAGTGTAACCCCCTTATTGTTATTATTGTACCCTTGTAACCCCCATATTGTTATTATTGTGCACTTAAATTATTATTGTTAGGTCGGCTAGGATTACATTGTGGCCCCACTAGGATTACATTGTGGCCCCATGGACTTCTATATATAGAAAGGAGGTTTTGTATTGTTCATTCATGTAATGTATCCCCCTCGAATTTTCTTATTTCTAAGGCGTTGATATCTCTTTTCTTCTCTTTTTGGAGCTGGTTTCACAACATTTGGTATCAGAGCTTTGAGATTCTAGGGTTTTGCTGCTCCAAATAGGTCATCGTAGAATTTTCACTATAACTTTTTTTTTACGAAGGTTCAGAATCTTAAATTTTTAGAGTGCGAAGTCAAAATCCTGAGGAACATCTTCGCAAAATTTCAGAGCTTGGTTCGCAATATTTTAGGAGATATGATCTGTGCAAGTTAGGTAATTTTGCAGGCTCCTGAATTTAACCTAAACAGGTCATCGTGGTATTTTCGTAATAAATTTTTTTATACGAAGGTTCAGAAGCTGAAATTTTTAGAGTGTGAAGCCGAAATCCTGAGGAACATCGTCACAAAATTTCAGATATTGGTTCCCCATATTTTCGGAGATATGATCTATGGAAGTTAGGGCCTTTTGAGGCTTCTAAATTTCATCTCAAAGAGGTGATCGTGGGAAACTCTTCATAGCTCTCTCTCTGAGCATTAGATTGGAATGTTGTAAAAAGTGGCTGCAAGTACACAGACTCTAGTTTTCGTTTTATCAATTTTAGAGCCAAAAGAGGAAACAGTGACACGTGGAAAGTCGTACAAGTTCGCTCTACTGAACCAGTCCAAAATTGGGTCATTGTGGGAGATTGGACATAACTTTGCCTTGAAGAATCCAAATTAGATCAGACTTGTGGCAATTGAAAGAAGCTTTAGAGGGATACTATAGGGCTGAATTTCAGATATTGAGGATCTGCAATTATAGAGATAATTCAATTTCAATATCAAGCTCCTCAAAAGCAAGTAAAAGGTGTGTATTTTTTTCCGAATTGCACAAGTCTTGTTTGAAGAATCAAGTTGAATTGATTCCAAGGGCATATTGTAGAATAGATATGAGTATTGGATTCTAAAATGGCCCCTAAAAAGAATTCAACATCGATTAAGCCTTTATAAAGCTCTACTATGACTCATGAAGACGAAGAATTGACACATGACATATCAAAATTACAAGAGCAAGTGCAACAAATTTCGCTCTCGCAAAGAGCAACAAAAAATGACATGGAAGTTTTGAAGAAAGGCGTGGAAACTAAGATGGATGGTTTGAAGAAAGGCATGGAACCTAACATGTATGGTTTGAAGAATGGCATGGAATCTAAGATAGATGGCATGGAAGTTGGCATGGAATCTAAGATGGATGACATGGAAACTAAGATCGATGAGAAAATGGAAAACATGAAGAATGATCTAAAAGCAGACATGGAAGGTTTGACAAAGTTGATACAAGAAATGTTTCCTAATGGTGAAAATATAGTAGAGGAAACTCATGATGAGAACAAAATAAATGTTAATCGTGATTTCA
The DNA here is from genome assembly GCA_034641835.2 of Pinus albicaulis. Classification (NCBI taxonomy): domain Eukaryota; kingdom Viridiplantae; phylum Streptophyta; class Pinopsida; order Pinales; family Pinaceae; genus Pinus; species Pinus albicaulis. The sequence goes on along the minus strand of CM076584.1, from coordinate 1,039,394,440 downwards.
TAAAATCTAATGTTGGCGGGAAGAACCACCATATTCCAAAAATGGATATGAGGAAGATTGATGGAAAGGATCCTGTAACATGGATACTACAGATGGAGCAATATTTTGATCTCCATAATGTGCAAAACACACAAAAGGTACGCATTGCAACTTTACATTTAGAACAAAATACATTTGTATGGTATCGATGGCTTTGCTCCCGTAAAAAAATTGTCACTTGGTCAATTTTTATGAAGGAAATGATAGCACATTATGAGGATACAAAGAGCAACACCTTCTTTAGCCAATTGATAAATCTAAAACAAAAGGGTTTAGTGGGGGAGCACATTGAGGACTTCCAAAAATTGAATATAAGGGTAACTGATATTCGAGAGGAACACAGGATTGACCTCTTCATAGGTACTTTAAAGGATAACATCCAACATGAATTTCATGTTTTGGAACCTGATTCATTAGAGAAGGAATTCAGGTTGGCAAGAAAAATTGAATGTAAAATTATGGCGACAAGGAAGCCTACCACTCACTTCTATAAAGAGGGAAGTGTTGCTACTCCTAGATTTCCACAACCTACAAGGTTGACACAACAACAATTGGAAGAAAAAATAACAAAAGGGCTTTGCTACATTTGTGATAGCAAATACACTAAAGGTCATAAATGTGCTGAGAAGAAATTATTTTACATAGATTGTGAAGAGGAAGAATAAAATGAACAAGAAGAGGATATACACCAGGAACCAACCCAAGAAGGGGAATAAATGAGTCCGACCATATCTTGTAATGCATTGGCAGGAACTACTACTCCTCAAACTCTCAAGATAGAAGGACATATCAAGAAGAAAAAGGTAATATTGTTGATTGATTTAGGTAGTACCCATAATTTTATTCATTGTAAGGTAGCCAAGGAATTGAATTGTTTCCTATACCCAGCCCCAGAATGTCAAGTGATGGTTGCAAATGGATGAACTATAAATTGCTCTCGAAAATGCCATAATATCAATCTAACCATGGGGGAATATGTATTGAATAGTCCAATGCTTTCCATTCCTATGGGAGGTGTTGATGTTGTACTAGGAGTACAATGGTTACAATCTTTGGGGACGGTAGCTTTTAATTTTCAAGAACTTTTCTTGAAATTTTTTTCAGAAGGAAAGGAATTCGAATTACGGGGTATTGCAAGGAAGCCAGGAAAGATAATAATCTCTAATGTCATGACAAAGCTTCTAAAGAAAGAACAACGAGGCGTAATTGCACAATTATGCTCACTAGAAGTTCCAACATCAAAATCATCTATTTCTGCAGATCTCCAACAAGTCTTGGACAATCATTCCAAGGTGTTTGAAACTCCCAAAGGACTCACACCTATTCGTGATCATGATCATGCTATTCATTTGATTCCAGGAAGTGTTCCTCCAAACATCAGGCCTTATAGATATCCTTACTTCCAAAAGAGAGAAATTGAACGTATGATTGCAGAAATGTTAGAGGCGGGTATAATTCAACCTAGTCAAAGTTCTTTCTCTGCTTCTGTAGTATTGGTACACAAGAAGGATGGATCATGGCGCATGTGTCTGGATTATAGGGAGCTCAATAAGCTCACCATTAAAGATAAATTTCCCATTCATGTGATTGATGAATTATTGGATGAATTACATAGAGAAATTTGTTTTACCAAATTGGATCTTCGTTCAGGGTATCATCAAATTAGAATGAAGACTGAAGATATTCCGAAAACAGCATTTCTAACTCATGAGGGTCATTATGAATTTTTGGTCATGCCTTTTGGCCTTACCAATGCACCTTCTACATTTCAAGGGTTGATGAATTCCATTTTCAAACCCTTCCTTAAAAAATTTGTGCTAGTATTTTTCGATGATATACTAATCTACAGCAAGTCTTGGAAGGATCATGTTCAACATGCTGACAGGGTGCTCAAACTATTGCAGGAGAAACAATTATAGGCAAAAACATCCAAATGTTTCTTTGGAGTACAAGAGGTGGAATATCTGGGTCATATTGTATCTCATGAGGGTGTTAAGGTAGACCCTAACAAAATTAAAGCCATTAAGGAATGGAAAGTCCCCACAACCATAAAGCAGGGTATTATTAAGAATTATGGGAGAATAGCAGCACCTCTAACAACATTATTGAAGAAAGATGCATTTTCATGGACTCCTGAAGCAAATAAGGCCTTTGAACATCTTAAAGAGGCAATGTTCCTAGCACCAGTCTTAGCTACGCCAGACTTCACAAAAACCTTTATTGTGAAATGTGATGCCTTAGGAAATGGAATTGATATTTTTTTAATGCAAGAAGGAAGACCCATTGCTTTTTAAAGTTTTCCAATCAAAGGAAAGTATTTACAGAAATATATTTATGAGAAGGAAATGTTAGCAATACTGCATGCACTAAAGAAATGGAGAACTTACCTAATGGGAAGACACTTCAAGGTAAAAACTGATCATGATAGTCTTAAACACTTTTTGGAACAAAGACTATCTTCAGAAGAGCAACAAAAATGGGTCACAAAGATGTTGGGTTATGACTTTGAAATAATATACAAAAAATGGAAGCTAAATGTTGTTGTAGATGCACTCTCAAGAAAGAATGAAGAGGTGGAAGCATTGCTTTTTTCCATTTCTATTATCCAACCAGATTGGATAACCGAAGCAAGAGATGAATGGAAGAAGGACAAAGATGTATGGACACTCATTCAAAAGTTGCAGCAAGATCCTAGTACATCTGATACATTTAGTTGGAAAAATGATTCCTTATGGTTCAAAGATCGCTTATATCTTTGTAAGAATTCCCAACTAAAACAAAAGATTCTTCTGGAATTGCACACTTCTCCTTTAGGAGGACACTCAGGATTTTTAAAAACTTACCACAGGGTGAAGAAAGAATTTTTTTGGGATGGCCTTATATCTGCTATTCAAAATTTTGTGGCGGAATGTTTGGTTTTCCAGCAGAATAAAGTTGAGATAATTAAGACCCCAGGACTTCTACAACCTTTATCCATTCCAAGTCAACGTTGGGAGGATATTTCAATGGATTTTATCACAGGTTTACCTAAGTCCGAAGGAAAGAATGTCATCATGGTGGTAGTTGATAGACTTACCAAGTATGCGCACTTTTGTGCATTATCTCATCCATTTAAAGCAAGTACAGTTGCTACTACATTTATGGACAGAATTCAAAAGCTACATGGAAGCCCAAGGGTTATTGTGAGCGACAGAGATCCCATTTTTACTGGAAATTTTTGGACGGAGTTATTTTCTTGTTTGGGTACTCAATTAGCTCATAGCTCATCTTATCATCCTCAATCTGATGGTCAAACCGAGATAGTAAATAAATGTTTGGAAGGATATCTTCGTTGTTTTGTATCTGATAAACAAACACAATGGGTCAAGTGGTTACCTCTCGCCGAATGGTGGTATAACACTTCCTTCCATACTGCAGCAAAAATGACCCCATTTATGGCACTTTATGGATATCATCCACCATCCATCACATCATCTTTAAGAGAAAATTCGAAGGTTCAAGCAGTGGAAGATCACATCGAGCATCAACAAGAAGTTCTCCAACTCTTAAAGGACAACCTGAATTTGGCACAAAATCGAATAAAACAACAGGAAGATTAGCATTGCAGCAAGAGAAGTTTTGATGTAGGAGACTGGGTTTTTTTACGACTACAACCATACAAACAAATGTCCCTCAAGAAAGCTAAGAAGGATAATAAATTATCACCAAAGTACTATGGTCCTTACAAGGTGTTGCAAAATATTGGTACTATGGCATACAAATTGGAGCCTCTTGCTTCTTCACGAGTGCATCCAATTTTCCATGTTTCATGCTTAAAGAAGGTTATAGGTGAAAATATTCCAGTTCAAACAATATTTCCAAAACTTGATGAGGAAGAAAAATCATATTGGTACCTGAAGCGGTCACGGAAACAAGAACTCGACAGCTACGGAATCGATCAATTTCAGAGTATCTCATCAAGTGGAAGAACTTACCCACTAAAGATTCTACATGGGAGGATGAGAATTTTACATGTACAATTCCGTAGCTACTCAAGCATTGAGGACAACACTTTTTTTAAGGAGAGGGGCATGTTAGGTCCCTATATTACTAGTATAGTCCCTTATTGTTGTTAGTTTAACCCCTTTATTGTTATTACTGTTCCCTTGTAACCCCCATATTGTTATTATTGTGCCCTTAAATTATTATTGTTGGGTCGGCTAGGATTACATTGTGGCCCCACTAGGATTACATTGTGGCCCCATGGACTCCTATATATAGAAATGAGGTTTTGTAATTGGAATCATCCAAGAATTGTTCATTCATGTAATGTATTGGAGGTTCCCCCTCGAAGTGGCTTATTTCTAAGGCATTGTTATCTTTTTTCTTCTCTTTTTGGAGCTGGTTTCACAACATTTTCAACCTCCATACACTTTGCCTTGCATGGCTTAGTGCCTTTGAACAACAACTCAAAGGTAGTCAACACTTCCTTTCTTGGATGCGCTTGTCCTCCTGCCAAGAACCGTCTTCCTTGCACTCACTCAAAAATCTGTAGCGAGAAATTGATAGAAGGTAGTTGAACATCACTTCCTTGATCATTGATCCAAGGTGGCTCAAAAAAACATGAGATTACAACAAAAACATGCATACATAACTGAAATTTTCATATGTAAAAATGATTTGATGTCTTACTATGTCAAGAATTCAAACCACTTCTTGCCAAGCCACTTCCACAGCGACTTTTGCTGCTGAAAATATTCTTCATGTGAAACATTCGTTCTCACATCAATGATGGAATCTTTGGTTTCAATTTCGCCAGTCTTTATGTCCTCTTGCTTCAAATTCTTGGGATGATTAGTTGGATGCAATATCCAACATTGGGCAACAACATGTCCCCTCTTCTAGAAATGTGTGCAAGTCTTTTTCACCTTCTTTACAAGTTTCCTTTGCCTCAATTGTTTCCTGTATGCCTTCATCCTCTTCCATCATTTTGAAACAACATGGTTACACAAACCACAATATGCACAGCAACTCTTTCTTCCATTCAAACATGCAGAATTGTCATGCCTTGCATAAACATAATCAACTTCACTATGGGAAGAATTATACCTCGCATGTTGTTTTGCATGTCCATCTTTTTTACCTTCATGAGGAGACAAACTTGTAGAGGTTCCAACTTACCTTTGAAGACTAACAGCAGTGTTCATGTCTTGAAAATTGTCCAAACTCTCATGCTCGCCATAAGCTGCATGTCTACTAACATCTTGCTGCAACATAGGCTTCAAACAATGGAAATCAACTTGAAAACAAACTTGACATGTTTGTGATTTATAACTTGGAACAAAATTTCTCTTTGAAGTTGCCTCACATGCATTCATGGCTTTGGAGTCTTCGCCATAAGATTGAACATAACCAAGACCAAACTTCTTAGGTCTTTCCTCAACCAAAATAGGATCAATCATGCCTTGTGCATGCTTGCCTAAACCCTTGCCTTCATAGCCCATTTTAAACATTAACTTGGACCCTATACCTCTAGTGTGCTTTTCAAATGAACCAACACATGTATCTGAAGAGGAAACTAAAGACAAATTTGAGTGAATTACCTCTGCTTCACGCATGTTCTTGGTTAAGGCCTCTTGGGCTTGATGGAGATGCATATCCATCTCGTGCATTCTTTGAAGAATTTATTCCTTCTCTTCCTTCATAGCAACCAAATGCTCATGAAGTCTAGTGATTTCTCTTCTATCTTCAAACAGAATTTGCACCATGTCCTTCAGGATGTAGAAGTCTCGCTACATGTCTTAAGCAAAGAATCTTGTGAAGGAGGAGGATTTTGAAACCTCACTTGAATAATTTTTCATCATGAAAATGAACAAAATAACTTCAACAAAATTCACAAAGCTTTCAAAAAATATTGACAAAGCTTCTGAACAAAATGGTTGTAGAGTCAATCTCTTCTTCAAGCAACCTTTTGCAAACAAACCCTTTTGTGCTTCAAGGGTTGCCTTGAAGTCCCTTGGGTAAGGAAGATGCCTTCTTCCTTATTGTCCTCTTCTGGACTTAGCTATCAGTAGCTTTCCCTTCACCTCTAGCAAACTCAAGCAACATTCAAATTCTTTGCACTGTTAAACACCTTTCAAGTCAAACAAGCAAGATATTTAAGAAACCAAGTGCTCTGATACCAACCTGATCTGAAAATGGGTTGGATAACTTCTTATGCTTTTCAAGAACCTCCCACTCAGTTAAACAAATAAAATATCTAGCTTATACTTGACTTTTGCGGAATTTTATACTTGAAACAGGTATATGAATTTTAATTGTTTAAGTGCTTTAAGTCCATTTGTTTTTGCTGAAATTAAACATGTGCAACAGCCATATAATGCAGCAAATAAACATCAACACATAACAGCAAATTTAAACTAGGATTTCACCCGAATATCATGGGCTACCTCTCCTTGAGCTCTTGTCATCTTGACTTAGCTCTTTAGGATTATGGAAAATTTATTTTACAAGTTACAAACTCAACTCCAAAGGTTAACTAAACTGAACCAATGGGTTTATGATACCATTATATCCCCGTCATGGTTGTCATCACTCTGAAAACAAATCTAGGCTCCCTTAGACTTGATTCCTTCTGTCAGTGCTCTTGAGCTACCCTGAGCTTTCTATGGCACTAACTCATTTAGAATTATTTTTATGTCCCTGAAACCTCACCTACTATCTCTATCACATATTAGACCTCCAAAATGGACTAATCATTTGCTCCAAAAGAGCATTGCATCCCCAATCTAGGTCTCCCTCCACGGTTGGCCCTGGGCTGCCCAAAACTTCTCTGTAAGTTCTATACCTTCAGAAGTCTTCAAATGACTCTGCAAATCCCTTCATTGGATTCAAAATGTCCAAAATAGTCATAATAGACTATTGGTTCACTGAAATTGGCCTCCGGCTGCTCCGGTTTCGCCTCCAACACCTGATGGCATCCCTTGGCACTAGGGTCAAAGAAAACTTCTCTATGGGTTCTTGACCTCTAGAATTAATCAAAAGCTTCTTCAAACTCCTTCAATAGATTTAGAATGCTCTTTACAGTCAGAAATGACTATTGTTTTGCTGAATAAGGCCTCTAGTTGCCCTGGCTAGGCCTCAAACTGTTGTTGGCACTTGTTGGCCCTAGTGGCCCCTGGAACTTCATTGAAGCATATCGGCCTTCAAAATTCCTCTACAGGCTCTGAAAACCACACCATTAGTTCCATAATCTATGAAACATTCAAAATTTACTATTGGATTTTTGAATAAGGCCTCTAGCTGCACTGGCTAGGCCTCAAACTATTGCTGGCCCATGGTGGCCCAGGTGGCCCCTAGAACTTCTCTTAAGTAAAATCCTACTCAAAAGTAATTTTATGGCTCTTAAACCCTCACTAATGATTCTATAATGTCCAAGATAGTCGAAATTGACTATTGGCACTCCAAAATTGGTCGAATGTAGCTCAAGATAGAGCCTAAACTCATTTTGCCCAGTGACCCCTAAAAATCCTCCACCAAACTTGGAGGACTAAAGTTTAACTGCAGTTAAGTTTGGATTTATGCCAAAAATGGCACATCCGCTCCAAATATACCGCCAATCACTAACCGCACATTAAAATTTGGTGGACGGTTTGAGCACATGCAATAAAGTTTTTGGTTTTCAAAATTGTAACTATCGGCAGGAGGTTGGAGGAAACCGTTAGCGTTAAATATGTCGCCATGTGAAAGCTTGGACCATTGGCAGCGGATGGTTAGTTGTTTTAGCACCAGGTTCTGAGGCTACGGTACTAGGGGGAGGCTGGCCCTCGGGGCTGGCCCCCCTCCGAATCCAAATCGGATTTCCATATTGTTTAAATACAACGTGAAGACTTCTATGATTAAGTCATAGGCGTAGTGCGGCGGTAACACGCGGGCCTGGCATGCACGAGGTCACTGGTTCGATCCCAGCGGAGACCAAAACCAAATTTTGCTCCAATGTCCTGGGCCACGTGGCAGCCTCCGGGCCTTCCACGTGGCATCCCATGATTGGTCCGAAATTAAAACAGTCAACCCACTACCGAATTAAACAATGCCACTTGTCAGCATATGACTAGTCTAGACAGAATATTCTAGGGAATATTCCCTAGAATATTCTTTTTTATTTTCCAAATCCAGTCAAACTTGGTCAAAGTCCAAAAATTGCAGTTTACTGGACTTTTCAAATCGCGATAACTTCTTCATAGGGTGTTGGTTTTTCGAACCGTTCACAGTGCCGGAATCAGGAAGACGAGATCTATCTGGTCGCTCAGGTTCGGCACACTTCCGAACACATTTAATTTTGAGTTATCACTGAGGTCCTTGATCCAAATCTGATCATTTATTGTCTTATCTTTTCATCAAGAAATTACCATATTATGTGTATATGAAGACCAAAAACAAGAGACACAAGATATAAGCACTATGCCAGGGAAAACCCCCCCTTGAAGGGAAAACCCAGTCAATTTAATTCTTCCTTTCAATATTATTCTTTGAGACTCTTCACCCTAGACATGAGCCAAACTTTCCCTCCACACCAAGTCGCCTTCCAGATCTTCGACCTAACAGCAGCAGCATCCAATTACCCTGCAACTTTGCAGATTTGCAGCAGCAGCTTCCAAAATTTAAATACTTCGATTTCATAAGAGAGATCACAAAACAGAGAGATTCCTTCACCAAATTTTGGATTTTCTCTTTCTTCTTCAAATAGACCCAACTCGCACTTCTTTTTCCTTCTTCTTCAACATCGCACTTTTTTCCTCGATGTTGAGAGTTGTAGTGAAGTGGTGGAAAAATGAATTCGACTTCCCTGTATATATAGCCTTATGTGGAGTTTGAATTCCTTCCCTTGAGGCTGACTTTATCTCTTTAAGGCCGACTTGGTATGGAGGGCTACTAAACCATTTTTTACTCAAAAACAAACCTAATTACATGATTCAAAAGCCCAAGAAGGGTCAATATAAATCTGTAATGACTATCCTAGAAGTCCACAATTGGGACTTTATACTAAACATGACCCAAGCATGAAACCTGTGCTTTAATAAGTCATTAATAATAAAATAAATTATAATATAAATTATAATATAAATTATTTTTCTTCAATTCTTTTGATGATTACAATAAATATAAATTATGAAGACCGAACCTAGTTACAATATTCAATGCTCCATCTTAACTAGGGAGGTATTCATAATATATAATGGGAATATCTCAAACTATATGAAACTATGAATATTATTTAGGCACCGCAATGCCGTGGACTAGATTCCTGATGAAGGAAATCTATCCATTTGGTTACCCATCACTTTAGGAATTGCAATGCCATTGACTAGATTCCTGACCAGGGCAATCTATCCAAGTGGGACTAAGATGGAATAAAGCTTTCAGTCTCTATAGGTACCATCAAGCTTACTTACTAACCATCAACCCAGTGAACTAGGTGCACATCCACCCAATGTCACCCTCCCATCTAGGCAATGCTTCACTCACAAAGCCACAACATAACATTTTTCAAGCAATGCTTCACTCACAACGCCTCAAGCAATGCTTCACTCGCAACGCCTCAACATATTTCTTCCAAATCATCAATATTAATGCAATTTTCAATATTTACCAGGCCATGCTTATCTCTTAAATATTCAAACTTCTTGTTAGGAAGAGCCTTCATCAGTATGTCAGCCACCTGTTCATCTGTCGGGACATACTCCAACTTCACGACCCCATATTGTACCAAGTTCCTAATAAAATGGAACTTATTGTTTATATACTTCTTCCTAGAGTGAAACACAGGGTCTCTAGACATCTTGATGCAGCTTTGATTATAGTAGGAGGAATTTCAAACAAGTCTTTCAAAAGCTTCCTTAGCCATACTGCCTCAATTCCTACTTCACATGCAACGACATATTCAGCTTCAGCACTACTTACGTCAATGGGTCCTTGCTTTCTACTCATCCATGATACCATAGCAGATCCCAAGATAAAGCATCCACCATTAGTACTTCTTCCATCAGACTCACTGCTACCCGAATCATAATCGAAGAAGCCAATTAGATTGACTTCCTCATTTTTGTATTTCAGGAAGTGACGTATAGTACCACGGAGATATCTCAATATGTGTTTGGAAACTATCCAATTTTCATGACGAGGTTCCAACTGATATTGACTAAGGATGCTCACGGAAAAGCATATATCTGGCCAAGTATTTACCAGATACATTAGGGAGCCCACCAACTGTCGATATGAGGTTGGATCCATGAGACTTGAGTTGGAACCTTGCAACTCCTTGAAATTTGTAATCATAGGAGTATTCATAGGCTTGGATTCCATCTTCTCAAATTTCTGCAATATCTTGATGATGTATTTCCCTTGCCCCAAGTAAATCTCCCCAGGTTTCTGCCATACTTCGAGACCCAGGTAGTAATGTATAAGTCCCATATCCTTCATTTCAAATTTGACTACCAACATCTTCTTACATTCTTTAATTATTTTCTCCACGCTAATGATGAATAGATCATCCACATATAGTAGAATAATGACGGGCTCATTATTCACGACCTTGTTGTAGAGATTTGGATCAACAGTACCCTTCACGAATCCATTCCTTAAGAGATATGCATTCATCCTTACATACCATGCCCTAGGAGCTTGCTTCAAGCCATATAGTGCTTTGTTAAGTTTGCAGACGTGAGATTCCCTTCTATTTACTTTTAAACCTTTGGGTTGTTTGATGTATACTTCTTCATTTATGGTCCCATTCAAAAATGTGATTTCACATCCATTTGATGGATATTCCAACCCGTTGTGGCAGCCAGTGAAACCAAATATCTAATGGTAGTATACCTTTTTGTAGGTGCAAATGGTTTCTTTATAGTTCATTCCTTCCTTTTGAGAGAAGTCCCTTACAATGAACCTTGCTTTGTACTTGTCTATGCTTCCATCAACAACATGCTTAATCTTGTAAATCCATTTAGATGTAACAACTGATTTGTTACTAGGTCTAGGAATGATTTCCCAAACCCCGCTATTCATAATGGATTTGTATTCTTCTTGCATCGCCTTCTTCCATACATCCCATTGAGTAGTCTCTTCAAATGTAGATGGTCGGCTTGAATGAGCTTTGTCATGTATGCAGCATACCCAGAGTATCTCTTTGGTATTTTACTTTCTTTGGAGATTCCTGTAGGAGCTTCATGTCCTTCGGCATCTTGTAGAGTAGTTTTCAACCAAATTGGCCTTTTCCTTGTAGTCAGGATGACCACATATTGAATAGGCTCACTTGGTCCTTCTTATTATTTATGTGTAGTGGGATCTTCATGATGAAGATATTCTTCTTCAAATATGGGAGATTCTTCATCATCATAATCTATAAGAATATCTATGGACTTCTTGTAAGATTGGCTTTCATAAAATATGACATCTCTGCTTACTTCGATTTGTCTTCTTTCTTTGATGTAGATTCGATATGCCTTTGAGGAAAGACTATATCCAACAAATATTCCTTTGATACTTGTAGAATCCAACTTCTTTCGCTTGTCCTTTGGAACATGGATGTATATAGGAGTTCCAAAGATTTGGAGGTGATCCACTCGGCTTCTTTCCTATAAACACTTATTCGGGAGTTGTGCTCTTGAGACTTCTATGAGGACTTCTATTTTGTATGTATACGGTTGTCATGGTTGCTTCTCCCCATAAGAATTTTGGTAGGTCTTGATCAAGGAGCATTATCTTAATGTCTTCCTCAATAGACCTATTCTTTCTTTCAGCAACTCCATTATGTTTGGGATAGTAGGGAACAATGAGCTCCCTCTTAATTCCTGCTTCCTTGTAATATTCAATCAGTTCCTTGGAAGTGTATTCCTCGCCATTGTTGAATCTTAGAGTATTTATCTTTCTTTCTGTGAGGTTTTCCACTTCAACTCGAAATTCCTTAAATTTATCAAATACTTCATCTTTCTTTTTGAGAAGGTAGATCCATGTCTTTCTAGAATGGTCATATATGAAAGTCACATAATAGAGATGACCTCCAAGGGATTTATCATACATGGGCCCACACACATCAGAGTGAATGAGGTACAAGATTTCCTTGGCCCTAGATTCACTATTCGGAAATTGTTTTCCTGTATGTTTTCCTAGAGAGCACCCCTTGCACACACCTTCATAATCTTCCTTTATATTGGGGATGTCATTGACTGATTGACTAAGAGAGGGAATGAGCCTGTAGTGTAGATGTCCATATCTTATATGCCATAGTTCAATAGGGCTAATTTCCATATGAACCAAGGCATGAGGAGATGCAATTTTAATCCTATACAAAGTTCCTTCACAAACTCCAATGACTAGCTTTGTTAATGCTAGAATCTTTGCCCCGAACCAATAATTTTCCATCAAAAAAAGCAATTCTTTCACCCTTATTTTCTAAACAAGAAATAGAAAGTAGATTCTTTTTCAAACCTGGAACATATAGTATGTTGTTGAGGTGCAGCTTCAATCCACTTTCCAATTCCATCGAGGTTGATCCTAGTCCTTTCACAGCATAGCTTTTTTTGTCACACAATTCCACTACACGAGAGGATGGCTCTCTTGATAGTGTATGTAATTGTTTGCTTTCTCCAGTCATGTGTCATGATGCTCCACTATCAGTGATCCATGGATTTTCATCATGGAGAGATCTTGTAAGGGCATCCAAAAGTCCTTGACCTTTGTCTTTAGTGAATAGATAATGAAAGGGCTTCTTGATCCATCTCCTAGTAGAGTTGATACCCATCCTTATGTATTCCATTAATGAGGGATATTCCATGCCAACAATATGGTCTTCAATCCTTCCTGACCTTAGCTCTGATACCATATTGAAGAATGAATGCAGTTATGTATTAGGGTTTGACTCTTCGATCTTGATAATTACTTGTGAGTATGTTGGTTTCTTTATCTTCTTTATTGTCTTGTATTTTCATCAAGAAATTACCATATTATGTGTGTATGAAGATCAAAAACAAGAGACACAAGATATAGGCACTATAACAAGGCAACCCCCCCCCCCCCCCACTCGAGGGGAAAACCCAGTCAAGATAATTCTTCCTTTCAATAGTATTATTTGAGACTCTTCACCCTAGACATGAGCCAAACTTTCCTTCCACACCAAGTCACCTTACAAATCTTCGACCTAACAACAGCAGCATCCAGCTACCCAGCAACTTCGCAGATTTGTAGCAGCAGTAGCGGCAACAGCTTCCAAACTTTAAAGACTTTGATCTCCTAAGAGAGATCACGAAATAGAGACGTTCCTTCACCAAAATTTTGATTTTCTCTCCTTGATGCGAAAAGTTGCGATTAGTGGTGGACAAATGAATTCGACTTCCCTATATATATAGCCTTTTGTGGAGTTCGAATTCCTTCCCTTGAGACCGACTTGGTGTGGAGGGCTACTAAGCCATTTTTGACTCAAAAATAAACTTAATTACATGATTCAAAAGCCCAAGAAGGGTCAATATAAATATGTGAGTCCACAATTGGGACTTTATACTAAACATGACCCAAGCATGAAACCCATGCTTTAATAAGTCATTAATAATAAAATAAATGATAATATAGATTATTTTTATTCAATTCTTTTGATGATTACAATAAATATAAATTATGAAGACCAAACCTAGTTATAAGTAAGCCCAATATATTATTTTAACAAGATGTAACATCCATACTAATAAATCAAAATATTTAGAACTAAAACAAAAAACAAAAAAACAAAGACAAAAGTAAAAACACCAACCTTTAACACACACATGCACACCAAGGTAGATTCATCGTAACTTTGGATCTTTTAAGCAACAAGAGGGATCAAAAAGAGATCGAGATGAAAAACTTTCAATGCCTAATAAATCTAGTGTTAGGATGGATTCATGTTGGTTGTATTAATGCAAGCAAACTTAACAACAAGAATCATAGTCGGGATAAGTTTATAGTTGCAATAAAAAAGCATACATTAACTTTGATCATCAACAAAATAAAAGCTATGAAAACTATTTAACCTTACGGAAAAATGGTAAGAGGTATCCTAAGCATGTTGCAAGTTCCAAATTGGTAGCCTTATATTGGAGATGCCAATAGTCAAAAGCAAGTTAGTTGCTAATTACTCTTAGAACCACAAGTTAGTTATTGTTAGAATCACTTGCGTGAAATGCATTAGTTGGTTCCATAGTATATATTATTCTTGTGAAAACATAAATTAATACCACTACAGTTCTTGTGTTTATAACAACGGGTGCAAATGATATATAACTTTCACCTTAACTAATTGCATTTCGCATTCGTAACACAACTCATATTAGCCAAAGTAGTTTATCAAATCAAACCTAAAGTCAATTCTTCCTTATCCATAAGCACCAACATCATTAACCATCTATATCCACTAGTATTTCCATTCCAAAAGTGCAAGGTCACTTACTAAGACCAAAACATTCATACAACAACGCTTATAGATTCAATCATTTATTACACACCCCTCTCCATACTTCAATAAATTATAATGGATGTCTTTAGTGAACCTAGGCATGTTTTTTTGAAAACTAAGATTATCATGCAGTAGGTGACATAATCATCGTCATTATTATAATATTTGAAATTCTAATATTAAACGGAAAAATATCTCTCAAATCTTTCCTATTGTATTTTTTCTTTTTAACAATATAAATTATATTATTAAAAATATATATATATGAAATTGTAATAATACTCAACCAAGTAAATCACCTAATCATGTGTATATCAAATTAGATCACATAATATTGTGACATGCTCAATCATAACTGACGATTAGCATAAATATCAACTATCACAATAACAAAAAGAATAACATGTATATAATGTTTTGAACCCCTTTGTCATTAGGGCACATGCTCATGTTCATATTCCAAATCACATTCAACAACATTTTTGCTCAAAGAGACATGTAAATGATTTGTAAAAACATTTGTTTAGCTTAACTCATTTATTTTCCTTGTTTAACATATAATTGAAAACAATAAGGTTCCTCTTCATATGTGTATAATTTCAATTTCTCATTTGTATTGAGTATCTAATTTTTAATTTCCAAGATTTGTTAGGTATAAAGCTCCTCACTAAGACTAAAACCTTCATGCAACAAAATGTAGTCATTTACTGCACATCCCTAGCATACCAGATATTGTCATGGGTTACAATTTTGTTAATAATATGAATAATACTTATCTTGGACTTTATTTTATAACTAGCATAGACCCATCTTAACTCTAGGTCTACCTAGCACCAAGAGGGATCAAACTTCTCAACATGCAAACCTCCTTTTTAGCGCAAAACTTGAGGAAAAGTTTGCACCTCAAGAGATTTGATACCTCTCGTGCTTGGTAGATCCGAAGCTTAGATGGATATATGTTGGTTGTTAATAATATTATCTATATTTATATAAATTTCACATTTGTATTTATAGAAGCATTTCTATTTTTAATTTTATAAAAATCCCAATAATACTTATAGTTACATATATATGTGACATTTTTCTTTGAAATGGTTTATAATTTTTTTAATTTGATTTTTTAATGTGATCAATCAAGGAACCATAATGACCAAAGAAAGTTGCTTATTTTTACATCTGGGGAAATATTTTGAACATAAGTGATATATCTAACCACGAGGGCAATGACAGCTCTCATAGATAAATAAAGTCAATGAAGTAATAGTAACTGTAATTTCCTGTAAACAATAGCATTTTTATCTCACTTTTTTTTATGTCCAACTATGGTATCAAGTGAGGAAATACTCACATAACCAAGTGTCTTGCATCCTAATGGTCAAAGTGTTGATGAGCTATTAATCACAATATAATCTTTGCAATGACAAATTTAAACATCCAGTTAAAAAAAATTTAAAAATAAAATAAAAAATAAAAACTTATTCTAATTAAAGATCTTTTGCCACTTTAAAAAATAAAAACTTATTCTAATTAAAGATCTTTTGCCCCTTGTTTCTTTTAGTAATTTGCAATTAAGGCTCCAAACAGAATTTAACAGAATTTAGATTTACCTAATGTGATATATTTATCCCATTCATGTAATTATACATGTTCCCATGGGATCTTGACAACAAATGCAATAAGTCGTTTTTTAAGATTTCAAGACAACTACAAAGTAACTGATATATTCACCAAGAATTTTAATCACTACCCTTTAATAATAAAGTTACTAAAGGACCATACATACTACAATTAACGTACAGCTAAAAGTTCCAAAAGGTTTTAATTAGCAACAATTTGCTCCTTGTTCCTCTTCCTAGTTTACGACTAAGGGTTGGAACAAATAATTTCATTAACATGACATGTATCCCCATGGATGCACTCATTCACCCTTGACAATAAATGCAATAAGCGTTTAATTCCTTTATTTTAAAACATTTTACAATCCGATATCTTCACATAGAATGCTATCCACCAACCCTTCACCAACAATAGAGCTCCAAGAACAATACATGCCTGCCTTTACTGTCAATGGACATAATGTCTTGCATTGTCAAACATCACCACCAAACTTGACTGGTAATCATATAACAATGTAAACAGATATTGTTGCTCGCTTTGACATGTCTCTGATGTATTGAACAAATGTAAATTTCTTGAAAACGATGAGAACTCAGTGACACGTGAGATTTTGACCATTATTGAATCACTAACAAGGGAAACAAGGGAGAATAGAACAATTTAGATTTTTACTACTACATAAATACATCGATAGAAGACCAGTGATAATCTGGCCACTGTCTGGATACGATACATCAATAGCAAGATATATACAAGCATGGCTATACATTGCAATCAAATGTGCAAGATATATACAAGCATGGCTATACATTGCAATCAAATGTGCAAGATACATACAAGCATGGCTATACATTGTAATCAAATGACTAATAACGAAGCAATATACATAGTTTAACTTAAACACCTCATATCAATCAATACTGTGGGCCCTTTGAACTATTGATGAAGCATATTCTACTTGATCTTCAAATACAATATCGTGTAAATAGCACCTGCTTGTGTCCCTAAGATAGATGTATGATGACTTGGTCTATGGGTGCAGATAAGTGTCATTTTTTTCACACAGCCACATTGAATTTTGCATGCAATTATAAGGCATGGAATCAGTGTCCAAAAGAACATCTTGTTTGCTATCAAGTGCCTAGAACTGAAAAACATTGGTCTGAAAGCGTTCGTCATAAAGCTGCCAATGCCCATATCTCTCAATGTGGAAAGCTGGCCTACGAACAAAGAAATTGGGTCTAACTAGTACTTTAAGATTCTTTGCACTTTCTGAAGCATCATCTAGTGCTCTGCCCGTTAGGTTTAAACAACCGAACAAATCAAGGTGTTCCAAATTAGGACATCCATTCAACAACACCCTCAGTCCCTTTGGAGACAATTTTGAGAACTTCATCTCAAGGTGTTTTAGATTTGGCATGAACTTTGCAAAGAAAGCAGCCTCCTCATCTCCACTCGGAGCAGCATGGAGATACTCAGTAGGAACCACATCCCTGTGTTCAGAAGGATCCACACAGTTCATCATGTTCATCTTCACAATAGTCAGATTCTTACAACTAAGTCCAATTTTCTCCAATGCAGCACAAGATATATTGTAACAGTAACTAATATCAAGTTCCTCAATTCTGGGGCAGCCCAATGCGATTTGACATACTGATGCATCAGTAACACTTTGGCATGCCTTGATTGAAAGACGTTGAAGATTTGCACACCTACAAAAGAAACACACACCATAGAAGTCAGTCTTAAGTTGTCTCATATATCAAAGGTTGAATCTAAATTGAAAAACAAGTTTTGCACGAACCTGAACAGTGAACATTAGGCACCAAAGTTTCAGTTTTCATATTAACTTGGTCAGCAAGAAGGAATTGAACATTTCTACCTCTTGCATCGAAAGTGCAATTCATCACTAAATGACAAGAGAAAAAGGCATGTCAAATTATTTTAATTCAGGCAAATATTAGTAATTTAAATTTATTAAGAACACCTAAGAATCCCGTGCAAAGAAGCCAAGACGCTTTGTTAGAATCAAGTTTGCATGGAACCTGGGGGGGTCTAGACCTCGCCCTGCAAGATAATTAGCCTTCTTTGGTGATTATAAATTTACTATACAAAGTATAACGAACCTACCCAGGTGTGTTAACCACAATCAATCGAGAAATCAGGTTGAATTGAAGCTTATTTTGAATTTTTTACTTTACATGTATCAAGAGAGCACTTAAGCAGAAGGTAGATGAACTAGAAAATATAGGGGCAAATCTACCCCCAAATTCGTTAAAGATATACAGATTTAATGATCGTATAGCTCCCACCTCAGACCATTGCAATCACACTTGTGTTAAGTGATACAAGCCTCATCACCTAGAAGCAAACTCGCTTGAAGAAGATGAGGGGTTTAATTACAAGCTGTCACAGAGTGGAGAGCAGCGCGCTGAAGAATCTGCAAAGGGCAAGAATCTGCAAAGGGTGCTAGTGCGAACTCCAGTGGGACACCAGTATCGAGTGATGAGTGAGATGACACCTAGGAAGAGAAGAAAACAGGTGGTGATTTCAGCAGAGGCAGGCATTGTTGATGGATGGAGAAGACTATTGATATGATAATGAAACATTATATGGAGCCAGAATCTAGAGAAAGAATGAAGCTGATGACAGGCCTGAAAAAATTGTGGTGGGACTCAGGAAGCACCACTTGAAAATGCACAGGCTTGAACTGACATGGAGAGTGTGGAGGATAAACTTCCAGAGAGGGGTTGGAGCATGGAGAGCAATAAGGACATGGGAGTAGCTATATGCTACTTCAGTGCATGCAGGAGGTCAAGGCTAGATGAATTTGGAAACACCATCAAGGACTCGGAGAATGACTGGAAAAGCACCAAGCCCAGTGATCCTAGCAACAATGCCATCAAGGAAGACAAGTAAACCAATGACCACAAGAAAATTCCAGCAATTGCATGTAATTCAATCCTAGTCACTGTGGTAACAATGCTAAGGATTCTTCTTTCTATCTTAATGTAAATGTGATTGCCCTGGAGACAGTTTTGAGCTACTATGCGATCAGGGAAAATCTCGTCGTTCCTCTATTTGTTAAATCAGTCATGCACCCAGACATATGGGCATTTTGATAAAGTCAGTATTCTGTAAAGGATAGTCCCTTCCAAGACCTTAAATATAGAAGTACAGGTGCTCAGTTAAGTATCATGCTAAAGCACCTGCATAACAGTGTTAAAGTGAGTATATGTATAATCTTGTCAAGTCCCAGTATGAGGTTTGTAAGTTTGTAACAGTTGAGATATAAAGGAAACCTATCACTGCCTATGGGTATGGCCAATGCAGAGCTGGCCTGTATTCTCTGTAAATCTTAAGATATTAATAATTTTTTATGCTTTTAAATTAAAAGGTTTAGTAATTAAATTTTAAATTGCAGGCCTCATAAAAAGCATGTTGCATCAATGTGTTTAACTACATCACAGGAGCTGCAAAATTAATATTTATAATAACCCCACTTGACATTTCTAATTTAAAAGAGAGCGCAATAAAACAGTTTTAACTTTTTTCGCATGTATGATGTGACTATCCATCACATCCTCCAGCCCATAAGCTAGAATGAGATTGTTGGTACCTTGCCAGCCCCAGTTAACAATTAGCTCACAAAGATCCCCAATCAACATTAGATCATGAAGAGAAAACATGTTACGAGTAGGATTTGAACTGAGCTGGGCAGGATAACATTTCTTCTCAACCACTTGAACTAGACCCAATTGACAAGCACAACAAAAAGCTTATGAAACGTATTTTTAAAGAAAAGTATAACCCAATTTTGTGAAACAAAGGCATATTTGCACATGGCTGCTATGTGTGAAATGCACCAATCATGTCGTAAATATTTCCATATTGCTTTGTTTTTTTGTTGGGAAAACTTAAAAGCCTTGGACCCGTGAACTCTATTATAATTTGTAAAACGTCCACCAACTAAAATAGGCAACAACTTCATTCACCTTGCATCATGGAGGGTTGGAAGAACATGCCTAAGCTTGTAAACTGAGTTAGTGGAAAGTCAACTAAAGTGGGTGATGAATTTGAAAAAAATTGAGAGAATGCCTTTCTTTTTAAGACATTAAATTGTTGGAAAGGTGGTGGAGTAAAGCACGTGCCCAATAAAAGAGTTAACCAACTTCCCAATTGGGGAAAATACTTGTTGAGCCAAGAGGCTCATTCTACAGCCCAGTATGAGGGGATGTGTAAGTCCGTCCGTCCGTCCGTTTAAAATAAAAATAAATTATGCTCTAAATAGAAAAATAATGTCGGCTATAATAAAAAAAAATGAATATGTTGTAAAGTAATTAAAAGTTTAAAAAAAATGTGAGTATGATGTTAAATCTTGTATTTTTCAAAAAAAAAAATAGGAAATTTAAATAAACTATTTGAAGATCTTCGTTAACTAATTTATGTCAATGTCAACTTCATATATATCTATTTATAGAAGAAAAAAATTGTTAAAATAAAATATTTTAATGTTGTATATAATAAAATATCCAATGTGGGTTATCAATAAAATATTTTAATACAAATTAATATTGACATGTACTTAAAAATATATTAATAATAAAAAAACATTTTAGTTTTCCCTGATAAAATGTTTGGTTGTACATGTTATGAAAAACATTTTATTTTGGTCATATGTATACTTTATATAGCATTCAAAAATACAATGTAAACAATGAAAAATTACACATTTTATTTTGCACTATAAAGAAGTTTGCACGTGAAGAAATTTGATCTCTCTCGGTTCATGTTAGATCTGTACTTAAGATAGATGTATGTTGGTATCATAATGAAGGCAACTATCTAATTAAATTCCATCAATTTTTTCATGGTATATATTTTGGAAGTTGTCTACCAACGCAACAGAATAGCCCGGACGGCAGTTTTTTGCCAGAATCAGGTAAAAAAAAATTTCAAAAAATCAATTAGTTGAAGTGTTTGAATTGCATTTTTTATGGTGGAAATGGATTTAGCACCGTCAAAAACCCTTAGGGCACCTAAAATACTGAAGTTTAACCACTGTAACCCAGATTTTCATAAATCTTAGCCGGAATTTTTCATAATCTTACCGGAATTTCTAGGTTATTCTGTGGGTTTTTTAGACTACGGAAATATTTTTCCATTATGGGAATAAAAATACCTTTGCAAGCTCCTTCACCTTCTTAAGAACATTTTGTAACTGATAACTTTCATAAGCATTTTGGAGAAGATTTTGGTCATTTCCATGATAAATTTCCAAGTAGTAACGCCCTGCAAGATTTGTATGCAAGGAACTTTTGTTGTTAATTAAAGTGATTTCCTTGCCTTGTCTAGTTTATGTTGAGAAATGAGAGTGTTTAATCAATCTATCTTTCATGATAATTAATTGTGAACTTGTTATGCTTCTTTACTTAGATCTTGTCTTTGTTAACAATTATGTATTTCATCAAGTCAATTATCAAAATACAAGAGACAGTTTAGGCTTTTCAAGCCAGGCCAAAACCTCTCCCTCTTGGAGAGGAAAAAACAAAAGTAATTCTTCTTATAAATCTTCAATTGACAAGTACCATGACCATGACACAGACCCTTGACATCAGTATATCTCCAAGACCCTTGTCACTGTTCTTCTCGGCTCCTTATGATGACCTTCTTTTTCTGCACTGCACTACACTTGCACTAGGGAAGCTCGGTCCCTAGTCTAGCATCTCTAAACACTATGCTTATCCCTTGAATTCCTTCGATCTAGCCTCGACCTCCTAGAGATACTGTCTCAACCTTATTTCTTCACCCTTGATGCTCAAGACCGAGATTTTCTTTCCTTGTTGTAATAGCCCTTCTTTGTACCATAGTCACCTTCGTTTCCTTTCTGATTTATGCTAGATATATGTTGTCCCAAAACAGAGGTATATATGACTCTCCTTTAGCGCAAGATCGAACTGCGGATACACTTGTGGTAACCCTCCTTCGCGCTGTGTATACCCTATGTCCCTTTCTAAGATATGCGAGATCTAGAAGAAGCCTTAAGACCGAACTGTGTAAATCATATTGCCACGCAGACTTGTCTCCTTATTAGCCTCTTCTCCTCGCAAATTATCCTCTACTCCTCGCACTGTACTCCGCACTTCATTTCAGACTTTATCCGAATTAGGATGATGCTACAATGAGGCTGCATCATACTTTATATATAGTGATTGTCTTCTAGCTATTAGGCCGACATGAAGATAGGTGTGTAGGTCGACTTCTTCAAGGGGAATTTACATCATCCTTAAGTTGACTTCCAGGAGCATAATTGACAAGGTCTTGGAGCATATACTTTACATCAATAATTTGTCTTTTACAAGTGTAACATCACTTCATATACATGACTCTAAATTACATTTATGACAAGATGAAAAACCCCTAAAGACATCAAGAAGAATTCTTTGACCTATAATAAAAACTCTTTGCTCATGAAACCCATGAAGCAAGTATTTACAAAATACATTTTAATATCTCTGTCTTCTTCGTTACATAAATTCATAATTACTAGTCATTATGAAGACCGAACCTAGTTACACTTTCCAACATTTTATGTGCCCGACAAGTATACATTGCTTGTATTTGTTCCTTTCACTAGAATGTGACCTGTTGACCACACCTATATCAACACCCCCAAGAAGCAGAGTACATGTCAGCAGATAAAAAAATTTCAAGATCATCTTCATCATACAGCTTCCAGATTATCATTGTAATCTAAATTTTGCAGCCCTGTGGGCCTTTATTATAAAAATGATTCTAGTATGAGTCGAATGACTATGAAGCCATGTAAAAACATCTAGGTGCCTAAGATTCCTTGCTAAAGAGTTTCACTCTAGCGAGTTTTTAAATTTTTATCGTCCGCTAATTATTCGCGTTTCCGAACTCAAATAATTGGCAGAGTTTTTCTCCCACACATACCCCAAAGCAAGAGTGGGGCTTGATGGTAAGACCTTAGGTGAGTCTTAGTATTATCAAGTCTATGTATTTTTATCATACTAGATCATATGTCTTGTGTTGCAGAATTTGGTTAAATCTAGAGGTCATGTGTCACTTGTAAAAATTCCCCTTCTAATGGGATGTCTATGTAATATCTTGATGTAAAAAAGTGTTTTCTAGGAATATTTTAGGTGGATGATTAATCATCGTTAGACATCATCGCTTTTTAGACCCACTTTGAGGGTGAAAATATGTATAATCCTCTCTAGAGTCATTTTAATTTATTTTCTAGCAAAAAATGGCAAAAAATTAGCCAAAAAATGGTTATAATGAGAGAAAATAAAAATCCTCTCCAAGTGGAAAAACAATTTTCTGGAGGAGATTGACTTTCTCGAGGAAGATTTAATTTGAAAGATTCATTTCGAGGCAAAAAATCCCACAAAAATTCCTTGGACCAGAAAAATTAATTTCTCAAGGAAAATTGATTTTTGGACCAAAGTGGTTAATTTAAAAGAGGGAATTTCAAATATTTTGTGACCCTCTATCAAAGAAAAAATCGATTTTTTAAGAGAAATTGACCTATTGGACCATGGTAGTTAAGTCAAAGAGCATTTTTCAAGCAAAAAGAGTGGGAAAAAATATTTTTGGACCGGGATCAAAGCCTTCATCAAGAAATTCAAATTTCCTCTACCAGATCAAGGGACAAGATTAAATTTTGACATGGATCAAGCATCAATTCTCTGGGATGAAGTCAAATTTGTGCACATCTTTGGACCTAGTCATTTTCCACTTGGAGAGGGATCTAGATCTCTCCACTTTCCACATTCTATATAAGGAAGCTATTTGCTCCTCATTTGATATCAGAAAAAATTTGTAATCGAGCTCTGAGTTTAGCTCTGCTGGTTGTAATACTTTTTTTTTTTTAATAATAAAGCAAAAGTCTTTGGGATTTATTCATAGCGATGTTCCTCTTTAGCTTCTTGTGGTAATGTTTTCTGGATCATGTGCTTAATACTCTACTGAATAAAATTATGTAAGCTATTATTTCATTAGTCAGTTGTTGGATTAACTATTTGCACAGGTATCTTGCATTAGTTAATGGGTTTTAGAGAAACATTTTAATTTGATTTGTCCAGCAGGTATCTTTAGGTGGGATGGTTAGTCATAGTTAGACATCATCGCATAAAATATTTTTTAGACCCACGTTGAGGGTGAAAATATGTCTGAACCTCTCTAGAGTCATTTTAATTTATTTTCTAGCAAAAAATGGAAAAAAATTAGCCAGAAAATGGCAAAAAAATAAAAATGAGAGAAAATAAAAAATTTCTCCAAGAGGAAAAACGAAATTCTGGAGGAGATTGACTTTCTCGAGGAAGATTTAATTTGAAAGATTCATTTCCGAGGCAAAAAAATCCTTGGACCAGAAAAAATAATTTCTCAAGGAAAATCGATTTTTTGGGCCAGTGGTTAAATTAAAAGAGGGAATTTCAAATATTTTGTGACCCTCTATCAAAGAAAAAAACGATTTTTAAGATAAATTCACCTATTGGACCATGGTGGTTAAGTCAAAGAGCATTTTTCAAGGAAAAAGGGTTGGAAAAAAAATTGGATCAGGATCAAAGCCTTCATCAACAAATTCGAATTTCGTCTTCCAGATCAAGGGACGAGATTAAATTTTGACATGGATCAAGCATCAATTCTCTGGGATGAAGTCAAATTTGTCCACATCTTTGGACCCAGTCATTTTCCACTTGGAGAGGGATCAAGATCTCTCCATTTTCTATATAAGGAAGCTATTTTCTCCTCATTTGATATCAAAAAAAAATTTTAATCGAGCTCTGAGTCAAGCTTTGCTGGTTGTAATACTTCTTTTTTTTTAATAATAAAGCAAGAGGCTTTGGGATTTATTCATGGTGGTGTTCCTCTTCAGCCTCTTGTGGTAATGTTTTCTGGATCATGTGCTTAATACTCCACTGAATAAAATTATGTAAGTTATTATTTCATTCGTCAGTTGTTGGATTAACTATTTTCACAAGTATCTTGCATTAGTTAATGGGTTTTAGAGAAACATTTTAATTTGATCTGTCTAGTAGGTATCTCTAGATTTTGAGAGTTATCATGTTATCTATGGCCCTATTGATCTACTAACTTGATCTTAAGTGTGTAGATATTTCTGGTATTCAGATTTTGGGCGTGAGGGGAAGTCTTCGGCTGGACCAACCCACTCTCAAGTCAAGAAAGCTCAAGGGCCCACTTTGTTAAATTTCAAAGCTTATCTAACGATTTGTTTTGTAGAGATTTTGGCTATTGCTCTCCCATAAAAAATATTTTTCTCATCTATTCCAATTTATTTGTGCAATAAAGATAGATCCGCTAATTAGAGCTTGTAAATTACTTATAAATATTCGTAGGTATTTTTTATCTTTTCATTGTAAATTTGTAAATAAATTTGTAAATATTTCCTCTAACACTAGTATATAATTCCTTTTATATATATATATATATATATTTGTTGAGCTTTATTTCTCTTTGCAGATCTGAAAGGAGGACGTTGATTTTAGCCTTACGTATATTTATAAAAAAAATTCTGCAGGATCAACCTCATCAAAATTCAAAGAAATTTTTTTTCTCTAAAAGCTGTAATTATCCTCATAGCTGGGCGACTAGGGTTTCTTGACTAGCAAAAATTTTTTAAAGGGTTGTCTGGCATTTTCCTTGAGGCTGCTAGGGTTTCAAGGGTTCCTTTTTCAAGATCGAAATTTTTTGGGGCCTAATAAATTTCTTGTAAATTCTTCTAAGACTTCGCTTGGGGTTTTGGTCATTTGCTTGCGTCAGATCTCATATTTTTGCTGGCCGCTAACCTCTGGAGGTTTTTTCTAACCTTAGAAGATCAACATTGTATATTTTTGCAGCTCAAATAATTTTGTTTGCAAGCATTTCTCTGCCTCCTAGAGCTAGACAGGTAGGATTTTAGGCCTTGTTTCCTTTCAGATCTGACCATCTTTTATTTTGCAGTGGCTAACAAAAATTTGCAGGGTTTCAAGAGGATTTGAAGGAATATTTTTCAAATTTTTGCAAGGCTGCCCTGTCTAGGCATTCCAAACTGTTCGATCTGCAAACATTGGTGGTCTTGCTCATCTGCTGAGCCTTTAAAGCCCTATCTCACTGCAAAACCGTATCCTTCACAAGGGTTTTGACACAATTTTTTTTGCAAACAGCTTCAAAATTTGTTTTATCTATTCTGCCATCAAATCTAACTTGGATTGCAAACTCATTAATGAATTTTGAAGGCCGAAAGTTCTGATTACAAGGCTTTTAGGGTAGCTGCTAAGGGCTTTAAGCCATCTAGGCTTGGCTGCAGGCCTAACTAGGCCAAAGCAGCCTAACCGCAGGCCTAAAGGGCTCACAAACTTGTTACATCTGGTCCTCGTACTAATCTGACCTTGCTTTGCAGACCTACTCAAATTTTCATCAAGGGTTATCATGGTTCTGATTTGAAGAATTTCTATTGCAAGTTATGATCCATTAAAAAGGCTTACAAATTTTGCTCATAGACTAATTGTGCTTGATTGCAGCCTTGGCATCTTCTGGGGCAATGGTTTCGATTTTCATTTTGGGCTTGGGTGTTCAATTGATCCATCTAAACTTGCTCTCTAGGCCTGGCCGCAAGGCCTAGAGGCCTTTCTAGCCCTGGCCACAAGCAATTAAAAGTCTTTTCATTAATGAGTTTGATGTAGGGCTAACAGATTTGTGATTGCAGGGATTACATTTTTGGAGGAGTTTCATTACTTGTTTGAAGCCTAAGCATTGTCATTTAGCCTTTAGACTTGATACACCATCTTTTGGAGGTCTGTCTTTACTCTTTATAATATCTGGAGCTAACATTCTATGGTTGCAGGGGCAGTGTTGCATTTCTGAAGGGTTATACTACTAATTTGGGGCTTGGACTTGCTCATTTTTGGTTTGCAACTTGATATACAAATCACCAAGTGAGGTCGCAAGGCTTTAAGACCTTGATCCTCCTCCATTATCATCTTTTGCAGACTGTCATAGCAATCAGATCTGAAGCATTATCATACAGAGGCTAATCATATAAGAATAATACTAATAATAAGCTTAAAACATTAAAAAATATCACACATTAAACACAGATGTTAATAAGTGTTCTATCACTTATTCTTGCATGACTGTGAGCTCCCCTGTTGACTGATCTTGGTTACAGTGGACTGATAACCACACTGACAGTGGCATCTTTTGAGGTCTGGTGCATTTATTCCATTCTCTGAAATTGATCATTGTGCATTTAGATAGCTTGAAGAGGTAGTGTTGCTGAGTTGCTTATTTTCTGTGATCTCTTCAAGGTCTTGGAAATAGCCTTTTCTCTAGTTAGTTAGGATTTCAGTTGTTTTGTCTCTTTCTTCAAAATCACTGTTAGCAATCTCATTTATCTTCTAGTTACTTGTATCATTTGAGTTTCACTTATTCCTAATCTCGATATCTCATAAGTGAAGAATATTCTAATAAACACTATAACTAAAGGCATTTGATATCGTTGTCATCATTATCATCGTTTCATTGAGAAATTTTAAGCTCACTTCATTGATTTGCTATTGGAATCTTATAGCCTTGTGTTCTAATTTGATATCTCAATAAAGCTCGGTTATAAGTAGTTTACATCTTTACATTGAAGCATATTGTCATCTCTTTGAAACTATCTAACTTGGTCATCATCTTGCATTAACATCCTAGTTTAGTTTGCATCTCTAAAATTGACCTCCAAGCATAAGCTTCGTTGAAAAGAAAGTTAGGGACACCTTCTCCATCATTCAATTTGAGAAGTTAGACCCCAATTCACGGTTAACAAAGGTGACCTTGCAGTTCTCTTGTGGGAAATCCCTTGTAGGAACGGAGGCACTTGAGTGGTTAGAGGTCTTGGGGAGGTATCGTTAATGAGACCATAGCCTCCTTCCCCAACACTTCTCTCTACAACTTTGTTTGTGACTAGCTTCAAAACAATTGAGGAGAAGGCTTCATTTAGATTAGGCATATAATTAAAAATAACCAAGACCTTGCATTTCACATTAGTTTAGATCTTGCATTCATTCCTCATTGATCATCAGTAATTGGAAATGTGAGCTAAATTTATAATTGCAAGTTTATTGTATTTGGAATATCATCTTTTATTTTCTTTGCAATTGTCTTTCATTAAATTTTATTGCTCATATCTCGGATTGTCTTGATATTTCCCTTGTGCTAACATTTCCTTGCAGCATTGCTTACCTTATAGCTTGAAGTATCTTTCATTATTGTGCAAGTTCTTAATTTATTTGGGCATATTGTTATTAAGGCACTAGTCTCTTATTGATTCATTTAAAGTGTCACTCTGATCTAATTGAACATATCTATCTCACTGCTCAATTTAATAACCTAGCTTGCCATCTAATCTTAATTCAAGTTATTTGGGGAAATGATTGCCCTACCTCCTAATCTCCTAGACATGTTGTTCCAACAAATTTTCTAGATTTTCACCTTTAGGGACTAAGCCCCCTTGACTTAGCTAGGAGAGGGTCTAAACAGAGTGAGTAAGGATCAGAGTGATAGCCCCTACTCTGAGTGTTGCGCCTTAGGTGTACACTTTAGGCGACAACATGACCCCCTTGACTTAGCTAGGAGAGATTCTAAACAAAGTGAGTAGGGATCAAAGTGATAGCCCCTACTCTGAGCGTTGTGCCTTAGGTGTACACTTTAGGCAACAACATGACCCATTCCTTTGGTGAAGAACATGAACTCTACTCATCCTGTCCTGAGTTCTAATTGTCAGAAGATGACCATTTTGTCTTTAATATGAACACATGTTTCTACAAAGGTAGACAACAAACACTCACAGGCAGAAAGCCTGCAATACATCTCATTATACAATAATGTCTAACTTTACCAAGCTCGTGTTCCCTCACCCATCATCTGTTGGCTTCTTTGAAAGAACTACCATATTTATAGAGCGATAAATCCAAGTTCCTTCTACAAGAAGTCCTTAACTAGTTTCTAACTCCTAATACACCCTTCTCTATCTATACTTTTAAAGCCCCCTTTCTGAAGTGTAACTATCATTTTATCCTAGGTGATGGTTCAACTACCCAATAATGGCTTATTTCTTTACATGGTCTTCTAACTCATTAATTAGTGCAACAAACCATCAGCTTGATTGGTGGTTGATTCAACATATAGTGAAACCCTAATTGCCAATACCTCTGGTTATTAGTCTCTTGTGATTCATTTATTTGGGATGGATAACACCTCCCCTGTTTTAGGATGACGGCCACAATTATCTTACTTTTCAGAAAGGAAATTTCTAGAGAAGTTTTATATAGATCAATTGCTCATTTGAAGTAACTTTTCTTAACATCCTACTTGGTACAATTTGCATGTCAATCCTTGTCAAATTTTTCTTTCCCATGTAATAAATATCCTACTTGGTACAATTTACATGTCATTTCTTGTCAAAGAATTCCTTCACATGTAATAATGGCATCCTAAAATGGTTTATATATATATATATATATATATATATATATATATCAAGTCTATTACATCAAGCAAGTCCAACATAGTTGTCACAGCGCAAAGCAGAGTAAGAGCGTTTTACGAGCAAGGGTGTCATTTTCCAAAAAAACATCAGGAGTGGAAAGAGCATCATTTTCCAAAAAATCTTGGGAACAGAGCATCCTGGGAGCATATGTCATGTTTTAGGGAGTAGGAACATTATTTTCTAAAAAAATACTTGGGAGCAAAGTGTCTCGGGAGCATGTGTGAGTGTGTATCATATTGCATTTATATTAAAAAAAAACACGGAGAATGCCAAATTAGTTGCAAAATGTATAAAAACATGCATATTTGTACAATAATGAAGGTAGAAATGGCATCCATAGTAGATTAATGATTAATCATTTGAACATCAACCATCTAGAATCTAGATTCTAGTGATTAAAAGCAAACATACAAATTTTAAAGCCATATAATAATAGAGATTAGACCAGTAACTAATGGAATTAAATAGGTTGCCTAGCAACTACCAATGATAACATGACCAAATAGTTATGTTTACAAAATAGGTCATCTGCACCCCAAAGTATGAAGACGGAAAGGTTCAAAACAATAAATTGAGCTAGTTGATAAACACCTTTCTACAGAAGAAGTGATAACCAATTGTGAAAGCACCTATGTTGCCAAATGTTATAGTTGAGGGGTAGCACTACCATGCATGTTCCACCACTCCTTGACAAGCAATGTTCCACGGTTCCACCATCACTCATATCGAGATCCTCATCATTAGTGTCATCCTTCATCCATAGCCTCTTGTCTAGCCTTTGCCTCTACCTCGATCTTCTATGGACATCGATCGACACAACCCAATTTTGATGAATCTACCTAAACTAAGCCTTAAAATATGGTAGAAAAAGCTTAACATGCCTAATCAATGATATTGGTTAGAGTGAAGGGATTTCCACGATTAACACCACCAACATTAGGCTACATATAGGGCTTGGTGCTCTTGATTAAATGTCAATCACACCGTCATATGTGATAGAACCCAATCAAATCGTCGCAATCCCATCAATCCTGAAATCCCGAAAACTATGAAGTATGTTTAATTTTGAATGGGATATGAAATTCTATTTTCTCCATATGAAGTCGGATGAGATTAGAACCGCTCTCAAACATCCTAAAACAATTCATGGTAATGCTAAAAATTGAAATAAAGGTTTAAATTTAACCTTTACTTTAAGAATATGATATTACCATTAGGGAGCATCCACGGAGAAAATGTCCATGGAGCACCTAGGGAGAGTCCAAGGAATGCCTAGGGAGTGTTCACAGATGAACTTGGGAGCTCGCTCCCTAGCTCCAAGATCACTATGCTTCCAAAAGGGCAAGGAGCATCTGAAATTCATCTGGAGCACACTCCCAAGGATGTTCCTTGAGCGAACCTGCTCAAAGCATGGTTCCAACGTAGAGCTATTTGGGGGGTGTGCGTCCTTCAAGTAACATTGAGTCCAATCAACTATGTTTATCACCATCTAGCATTGAGAGCTCAATTTGCTTGAGAAAGTCCACACTTAATTCTAGTATTGTGGCAAGTCTAGTTTGAAGACTTTGTAATTCCTTTGCATCATTATTTGGATGTCGTTATGTCATTATTCTTGTGTCATTATTTATGTAATTCAAATTCTATCTTTTGAATATCTCTTTATATAATTGAACTACATTATCGTCAACTTGGAAGTTGTAATTAATGGTCAATTCTATGCTTCTCTTATCCATCTTTGTACTTCTAGAAAGTCTTCATCAAAGTTCCCTAGACTCTCGGTGCACTTCCATATGATGTAAATTTGTAATGTGTTGAACAAATTCTTGACCTACTATACTATTTTGCAAATTATTGTAAAATCTTAGGCAAAGCAATCTACATAGCTATGTTAAGTGGTGCTTCAAAATTGAAACATGAAATGGTGATTTACTAGTGGAGATGTGGATGGTTCTATTTTAACTCTATTATACATTGATGATCACCTATCCTAAGAAATGGCGTGTCAATAACCAGCTAAGTCACATGGCATGAGGACACACGTCACAAAGGACAAATGGATACAAGTATTTGACATGAGACGCACCAGCCATTCAAACAAGACATGGGGAACATTATATATATATATGTATACAAAAATGAAATATAAACATAAATATCCATTTTTTAAAGAAATTAAAACATTTACAAAATATAACTACAACCATTTCCAACATCAACGATGATCAAGATTTAAAACACAAAAAATTAGAATATTCAATACACATGTCATAAAAAGAGAAGTTTAAATTTAGAATCATAAACTACAATTTTCTCGATAAATCATTTAACCTCATCAAAATCAAAATGTATTACATAGATATTGAGTAATTGATATTATAGATGGGAATGCCAATGGTAGCAACAAAATAAGGTAGATACTAAAACCACAATGAAGAATCTCATAGCTAGTCACTGTCGGCAGTCCTCCCCCATGTCAAAATCATCAAAATCACCACCATTCTCACTGCTCTCTTCTCCATCCTCCTCTTTTATATCTAATCCGTGATCTGTATCTATTGGTGTGGAGGATGGACCCTCAAGAGGATCACCATCATCAAAAGTGAATGGCTCTAGAGTTGGTTCATTAAGACCTAAGTTAACTAATTTCAGCTCAATACTATTGTCCAAACTTATATCAACATGAAACACTTTTTATCATGCCTTAGTATCCTATACATCATGACACACCTAGGGCGCATGTCCTATTTTAGGACATATGTCAAACACATGCCCTCGTGTGTCACATGTCCAACATTTAGGATACAGACATGAGGCCCCTAAGGGACATGTCCTCTTACCTAGATAACCATAAATACTCAGCGACTACACCATTGCACTATTCACCACTTTTGTCTATCTGTCAATCTGCATGTGAAACACAATGCTCTTTATAACCTAAATGGAGTAACCATACTATCTATAAATGACTCAAGGTATTGTGATCCTTGTTGGATATAACAAATTCAAGAGGTCAATGTTCATCCAAACATGTCCAAAGAACAAATTTGTGATTTTTTATCATATTAGGGTCTTCCTATATGGCACTTGAATTCATTTTCTTGAAACTAAGGACTACATTGGAATTTAGTCATTCCATGGATTTCCCGTAAACCCTATGGAGATAAATTCTTGTAGTCTAGTCAGCACTAACAATGGAGTGTATAATTCAACTCTCTAATAATTACTTTTGAGATGCTACAAAGCATACACTCCCTTACAAACTTCTCTACATCTATTCCAACCAATATCTTCTTCACTCAAAATAACCAGCAAGCTTAGTGTAGTGAGATCCTTGTAAACAATCCTCCTATCAATTAGAGTTAATGTGTTTGGAATACACACAATATGTTCATTCTACACCCCCAAGTCCTTCCCTTAAAAGGTGGTCTCCGTGCTCCTCTACTTGTTCTATGGTCAAACCCTTCAAAGAAGCAACATCAATGAATTCCTCATCAATCAAGTAAAGTGCCTTAAGTCTATAATAAAAGGGGTCTTTCCTCAAGAATGATGCTACTGCATGCAATCTTGAAAGAAATTTGAACATCTTGTTTAGTGTCCACTTTTATCAAAGCACAATGTTGAATTACTATAGGCATGTGATGCATTTTCAATATCCATTTTTGCAACTTCAATTGTGTCTAGATATTTTGAAGTGGTATATGGTCTATGAGTATCATGGTCTTTTTGCCTAGCAGATAAGGTTACCTCACCTCACTTGAGATCAGTGCCTATGATTAAAACCTACTCACTAAAGTAAATTACTTTACTTTTCCTAAGTTTCTTTTAGCTCAATAAGCCAACATACCGATATGTTCTTTTTCCTAAGTTAGACTTAAGCTAAGTTACATCAGCAACTTGCTCAAACTAGAGCAAGTGCTCTAAGGAGAATGTGGGCAATGTTGCCACACAAACTAGCAGGCCTAGCAAATAGGTCGGAGCTAGAGAGCACAACAACTTGGGACAAAGGCCCACTATCACCATAGCCTATGTCCCCTTCTCTTCTCATATTTTCAGCGACAGGAGGAATCACAGTATCCCTCACTTGTGATTAATGTATCTATAAGAGGATTCAAAGTGAGGCAAGGATGGTTCATTCAATGGAAAGGTTCAATTAAAGTGTGAACTTTTGGAGAAGCTAGTAAGACTTTCCACGAAAAACCCCTTGAGAGAAACACTATACAAGACCTAGGGTTGAGGTTTTTGATGAGGTAAGAGTTCATCTAAGGTCAAGATAGTCAAGAGAAAAGGTTTTGAATGATACGCTACTAAAGTACAAACCTTCAAGAAATCCCTAAGTTGAAGGGTAGCTTCAAGGGTTCCCACTTGTTTTGATATCTACGGCATTAGTTTTCTTGAGATCCCACCATTGAAATTAGTTTAAAATAGATGCCTAGAGGAGACACTATAGAATAGGTCTATCCAATCAGAATTCAAAATGCACTTCTCTAGAGAATTTCGCACCAAGCCCTGGAATAGGTCTATCTAATCAGAATTCAAAATGCACTTCTCTAGAGAATTTCGCACCAAGCCCTGGAGAAGCTTCCTTAGCCTTAAAGGGACGAGGAAAAGAGAGAAAAAGAGGTGAAGAAGGAATCATTTTTCAAGTAGAATGTGATCACCAAGGATCCCAGACCCAGTGCCTGCCTATTGAAAGAAATGGAGTCGAGATAAATCATGAAATGACAACACGCTCTTCAAGGAGACCTAGAAGGAATTTTGTTAGCCTAGATGGCAGCAACAACAAAATGACATCTAGATTTTTATACTTCAATGAAACTTTTGTGAAGTTTCAAGGATGAAAATGAAATTAATCCCCTAGGAATATTCATTCACTCTTTGTCCAATGAGTAACACATGCAAAAATTTCCAATAATTTTCAATTCTTCAAACAATTCGCATTAATTAGGGCACATTTAATCACCATGAGAAAACATTCCATGCATTAGACATTCATCAAAACAGAAATATATCATCATTTAGCACTTACAAGACAAAGAAGAGTATATCCATCCACAAATTGACAAAAAGAAGCTCCAAGAATGCTAGCGAAATTATCCAAACATCATAATTCATCAAAGACATCCAAATTTCATCCTCCACTATAAGTCCGAATTCTTTTTAGGAGAGATCGAAGATCCAAAGAGTGATGATGAGAGTGAGGCTAGGCCTCTTCTAATTATACATGATTTAAGAGTTCAAAAATCAAAAGATGAAGCCCCTCCAATGCCTAAAACGTCTAGTAACCCACCCATGTTTACAAGCCAACCATGATAGCTCATGAAACAAATCGAATTAACCTTCTTAGGGCAATGATATGCTAACATGGAGGCCTAGAAGGGAAGCGTTGAGGCCTCATGCGCCAAAAATGAGAGTGAGGGACTCAAAATCAATGGATAAGAGGGGGATGCCCTCCAAATGCTGCAAAACATCTCCAAACCCCAACTTGGGCTTTGTGGGCTCCAAATGGGTCTCATGGGTCTCCAAATGGCACAAGATCAAGTCGATGCTTCATCAATGAGGGCTGGAAGATGACACATGCCCTCCCATGTCTCCCCAGTAGAGACAAAACCTCCTGCGGGCCCTGGATCAACCACCAAGTGTCGGGTGCAATGTGTAGCCGACTTGACAATGTGGTCCAAGTTCATTATCATCTCTGCATAACTAGGGCATGAACATCCAATGTGGTGGTGTTGAAGAAGCCGATGGTGTGGCAATCAATGCTCTGCATGGTTGGAGGTCCATTACTCTCAATGCTCACCCTACAAGTGCCATTATGACCCTTTGGAGGGCTTGGATACCATATCAAGAGACCATGTCCAAAATGAAGACCCACCTGCAATCCTGTATAAGATCCAATGTGTCTACTCACCTTTTAGTACAATAATTCATTAGTATAATTGAGTAAATAAACTTCCTAATCAGGGACAAAAATGGACATTTCATAGTGGCATGCCCTTCCAAATGGGCTTTTGAACATGTACAGGTGTTACCTTCCTTAACAAGAAAGGTCAATGAAGGACCCTATTAGGTGGTTTCAACCTCTAAGGGAGAGACAGGTCCATGGTAGATCCATCAAATGGTAGGTGTCATGTGAAATAGTGATGGAATGGATGGGGGCAAAAGGGAAGGCTCCAAGCCACATGCCATGGTACAAGGGTGGCTATGATAAAGAAGGCCCACACCTTGGCTGTATGAATGTAGGAGGGAGCAATTGTGGTACATGAGTTACCCCAACCTTTGTTTTTCCACCTTTCTTCATAAGTCTTTTGCCTTTTATTGATTTTTCTTCACTTTACTGCTCGGGGCTTGTTGAAATTTGGTTACCAGAGGACGGGTGGTTCCCTAAGGCTTTGATCTTTGGCCTAGGGAAAAGTGTCCAAATGTATTTCACTTTTTCTCCTAAAGTGACTTTATAAGTTATAAAGTCAAATCTAATTTAAAAGTGACTTTAAGTGATAAAGTTACTAAGTCTAATTTTAAAGTGACTTTAATAAAATCAATGTGAAATTAGAAAGTGAAAAGTGACTTTGGAAACAAATGACTAAGAGGGTCTTTATTAAAGTGGGGTGAATTAAAAAATAGAAGGTGAGATTTAAATGCACATTTAATCTCAGCCCTAGATCTAAAGTTATCTCAGCCATTGGATTTAGGAATTCCCCAAAAGTCACTTAGGGTTAGGTTAAAGGAGGAAACGAGGGAAAAGATCATTCAATCTTTCATGAGCAAATTGAGAGAGGAGGAGAGAAGGCAAAGGAGACATTTCTGAGCAGTGAGAAGAAAGAGGACAGCAGCCAGGAGATTCAGCAAATTCGTACAGCAAATCAAGAGCACGGTTTTCAAGGCAAGTGGGCATGAAAATCGAGGAAATGAGAACAACATCTATCGCTGACATATTGGCATGTTTTTCAAGGTTCATACAACAGCAAGGAGGCACTGTTTTCGAGGTCCGTATAGTAGAAGCAGGCACAGAAACCAAGGCAGTCGTATAGCAGTTTTGAGGCAGTCGTACAACATGGAAATCGAGGTAGTCGTACCGCAGTTTTGAGGCAGCCGTACAGCACAGTTTTCGAGGAGGTTGTACAGTTGTTCTGGCACGATTTTTTATGTTGTCCGTACAGCATTTAATGTTGTACATTTCTCTGTAAATTTATGTTTTGCATTGGCATGAAAATCGAGGCGAAGTTTGTACATGATTTTCGGGATACGTACATTTGTGAAGTTGCTGTAATTTTTACTGTGTTTTTCTATTCACTGTAAAAGCATATTAAAAAATAAAGAGAAGCTTTCGAACTGGTTTTCCTTGAGAGTTGTAGGGGGTTTTTCCAGGGTCATCTTCACCAAAAATCAGCGTGTCAATTTTCTATGTGTGGCTAAAATTACTTCTGAGTTTTATTTCTGCATTTTCCAGCACTTTGAAATTTCCAAAATTTGTGTTTTCAGAGAATATTTATTTTTCCAGCTTGTTGAATGTATGGTTATGGGAATGGGCATTTAACTTTATGGGAGAAATAAGGAGAAACTGAAAACCGAGGTTGGGAAAAAAATTTCTACATGGTATCAGAGCTAGTTTGTTGAAAAGTGCAGTTTGGGACAGCAAAGAGAAAAATTACAGCAAGCTGATTTTACACAGAAAACTGAACCTTTATCACAACAATGAAATATTCAGTTTATTAGGGCAGCAAGCATGTCTTTGGGCTTGAGGGTGGAGGATAGGTTGGATGGGCATAGCAACTACAGCATTTGGAAGGAAAAAATGCAGAGCATCTTTGAGGAGGCAAAAGTCTGGAGTATAATGGTGGATACCCAACACCACCCTGTGAATGTGCCTACTGATGTTGTTTAGTTGGCAAACTTTAACAAGAAGAATAACAAGGGTAAGAGACTGATTCTGGATGGTGTTAAAGACCATTGCATTCCTCATGTGAGAGGAAAGAGACTTGCTCATGAGATGTGGACAGCCTTGACCAATCTCTACCAGAGTACCAATGAGAACAGAAAAATGGTCATAAGGGAGAAGCTAAAGGCCATTAAGATGGCAAAGACTGATAGTGCTACTGCATACCTCACAAGGATCACTAATGTGAGAGATGAGTTGGCAGCAGTTAGAGAGGTCATTCCACCCACTGAGTTGGTGTGGATTGCAATGAATGGCCTTCCCAGTTCATAACTGAGCTTTGTTGATGGGATTGTTGCACGTGAGACCCTTCCCTCTTGGGAGAGGTTGTGGGATGATTGCATACAAAATGAAATCAGAAAGAGCCAGCTTGGGGCAGCCAAACCAATTGAGGAGGATGAGGATGTAGCATTGTTAGCAAGGGGCAAGAAGGGCAAGGGAAAGAAGCAAGCTTCCACAAGTGGTGGTAGGGGCAAAGGCAAAGATAAAGGGAAGAAGCAGGTGAACAAGGAGAAGGACAATTCCAAGGTGAAGTGTTGGAATTGTCAGAGGATGGGACACTATGTAGTTGTGTATCCGGAGAAGAAGAAGAAGAAAGGGAAGAACAAGACCATGGCAGCATCAGCAGAGATAGAGGACTTTTCGGAGAGCTTTGACCAGGAGTTTGGGTTCACTGCTTGTGAGTCCACTAGCGCAGGATCACCTGCCACGGGGATTGAGAGGGAGTGTGCATTTCCCTCCACTAGCGGAGCATCTTCAGGTATTTGGTATGTCGACAGTGGGGCTTCACGTCATATTACAGGAGTCTGTGAGTACTTCTCGGAGCTGTCAGAAAGTGGCACTGATATAGAGGTAGTACTCAGAGATGACAACATTGTTAGAGCAGTCAGTGTGGGGACATTGACATTTGATAGGAACCCAAACCTCCCTTGAAAGTGTCAGATGTTCTATATGTGCCAGGGATGAAGAAGAACCTTATATCCGTCTCAGCATCAAAGGACAGAGGGTATGAGGAATTGTTCAGGAGAGGACAGGTGCTTATATATCCCAGGGGCGCTCCAGCTGATTCAGCTAGAGTGATTGGTGTACACCATGCAAAGGTGTACAAGTTTGTGTTTCAGCCCCTTTTGGGCATTGAGTAGTAGTACCGGCAGCAGAGCTAACAGTTCAGAGTTGTGCAAGATTTGGCACCACAGGATGGGGCACATGTATCATGGAGCTTTGAGGACACTGCGGGAGATCACTACAGGTGTGTCAGATTTCAGTTCTTATCACCTAGATACATGCAGAGGATGTGTTATGGGCAAGTTTGCCAAATCCCCTTTTCCCAGCAGTGACAGCGGATCGACTGACATTCTTGATTTGATTCATACCGATGTGAGCGGTCGGATGTCTCATGTTTCCTTGAGTGGATATGAGTACTATGTTTTATTCATTGATGATCACTGCAGGAGGACCTGGATTTATTTCTTGAAGACCAAGAGTGAGGTCTTCAAGCGGTTTCAGGAGTTCAGAGCTCTTGTGGAGACTCAGACAGGTCGGAAGATCAAGTCTGTCAGGTCGGACAATGGAGGGGAGTACACCCTTGGCGAGTTTGTTGATTATTGTGCGGAGGCAGGCATCAGGAGGGGGTTCACAGTTCCTTACAACCCCCAGCAGAACGAGGTCGCGGAGAGGAAGAACAAATCCATCATTGGGGCTGCCAAAGCCATGCTACATGATCAGGGGTTACCATTGTTTTTGTGGGCAGAGGCCTGCAACACTACTGTGTATTTGCAGAACAGGAGTCTGCATCGTGC
This sequence comes from Pinus albicaulis, assembly GCA_034641835.2. NCBI lineage: Eukaryota > Viridiplantae > Streptophyta > Pinopsida > Pinales > Pinaceae > Pinus > Pinus albicaulis. The sequence continues at coordinate 1,039,355,030 of CM076584.1, read as the reverse complement.
CTTGGGGCATGTGACTCTGGAGGAGGCTTTTTCTGGGAAGAAGCCTAATATTGGTAATTTTCGTATCTTTGGGTGTATTGCATACTCCTACGTACCCAAGGAGAAGAGGACCAAGCTAGAGCCCACCGCAGAGAAGGGTATCGTTGTGGGCTACAGTGAGACCTCGAAAGCCTTTCGGATCTATATTCCTGCACAGAGGAGAGTTGTTGTCAGGTGGGATGTGAAGTTCAAGGAGGACAGGGCCTTCAGGAGGTCACGGAAGCTAGAGTATCTGGATCAGCCAGACCCTCAGCAGCAGTTGAGTCAGTTACAGGGATCCAGTGGACAGGGATCAGGAGGTACATCGATTACAGTGTCAAGTCCATCAGTGAGCAGTGGCTCGCAGAGTCAGAGGGGTGGTGCTTCGGGCAACATGCAGAGCAGTTCGCAGAGCAGTTCACTAGGTAGTCCACTGATGGACAATTCACAAGGTTCTTCAGCATCTACAGGTTCAGGTTCAGGCAGAAGGACAGCAGATAGACATTCAAGAGTTCAGGCTCCTGATGAGGATGAGGAGTTTCATTCTCCAGTGGGAGAAGTGTGCTCAGGGAAGGGGAAGCACAAGTGGCTTCAGGATACCTTGAGAGAGGCCACATCTGTCGTTGGGCCAAAGAGACCAATCAGAGAGAGCAGACCACCTGAGAGGTTCTGTAACTATATGGCAATGGTTGCCAACATCGTTGACTCTGAGTCTTCTAGCTATGAGGAGGCGGCTAGCCAGCAGGTCTGGAGAGAGGCCATGCAGGAGGAGTATTCTTCTATCATGAAGAATGATGTTTGGGAGGTGGTGCCGAGGCCTGAGGGCAAATCTGTGGTTACTTCCAGATGGCTTTACAAGGTAAAGCATGCTGCAGATGGTAGCATGGAGAAATTCAAGGCAAGGTTTGTGGCTAGAGGGTTCTCCCAGGTAGAGGGAGTAGATTATGAGGAGACCTTCTCTCCCGTGGCTCGATATACTTCCATTCGCTCCATTATATCGATAGCAACAGAGATGGTGTTAATTTTTGTAGATGTTCTATGCTTGATGCAACTTTACTTTTATTACAACAATCACCCAAACAGTTAAGTAAAATGCTGATAGAACATATCAGTGGATCTATAGAAGACAAACCAGAAACAGAAGAATGTGATGGTGCGTTACGGCGGTCAACAGGATGCTTCAACCAGCAAAGTCTCCTTGATCAGCCAACCCAAAATGTGTCACAACAATCCTCAAATTAGTCACCGAGTCAACACAAGTCAACTCCAGAAAAGTCAACATTGTCCAGAAAAGTCAACGCAGGGCAGCAACATAAAAGTCAACGCAGCTCCAAGTTCGGTCAACCTTTTGACCTCGGTTTTTGTGCCAATGTGTACGGCCTCCTAAAATCGAAGTCTCCAACAAATTTCAGCCCTTTTTGGACCATGCATTGACCAAAGTCAACGCTGGTCAAACTTCCTTGGAAACCCTAGCTGTAGCAATTTCGTCCTTCCTCTTCGCTGTACGGATTCGTCCTTCCTCCCACGTGTGAGCTGAAATCGTCCTCCAAGGAACTCGTACTAAATCAGAGAAGAGAAGAGGATGAGTGATGAGTTGGTGTTAAATGCTCTCCAACTTCGACTGTATTTATATCCATCATTGAGGTGTGTGACACATCTGCTGGGGGTGCAAAACATTAAGGCCGACCTGCACATATAATTTATTATAAATAATAAATTCAAAATAAATGTTCTACTCATCGGATTAAGATTTATTTTATATGGATTTTACACCTCTCCGAAAGAGGAATCCAACAAAAATATCAGTGTCTTAATCTGAGCATCACAACATGGAGTTTGGACCTAGTTTTCCAATTTTAACACTCCCTCTCAACTAGGGAGAACTCCATCCATCAGTGCAATCAAACATCGTGCGTCATCCCGCCGTAACTTGCTTTGCTGGCCTCTTTATTTCAGAACAGAAGTGGGTTAGTCACAAAGACATCATCCCCCGGCTGACAAATTCAGCCCAGAGGTCTGAGACCTCTATCAGACTCACAAAGGGTCTCCAACCAACCCGAAGTTGGTTCATCTGACCCGAAGTCAAGCGGAGGTCCGAAACCTCACTATACTTGATCCCAGATCAAGTGGTTGGACTGTGCCATCCTAGATAGAGAGTACGGCAAATTCTGATGCGTCCATCAGTCTTTGCTACTAGTCTCTAGCCTTTCCCATCTCATTGGCCAAATGAGAGGTTGTAACAGCGGAATTCGTAGTTTTGAATACTGTAGGAGAAGACTTATACGCTTGTAGGCTTAATAGCAAAAAGCAGCTTTAATTATAAAAATACACAAGAGGTATTTAATAATAATAATATTTTATTGATAAGATATATGACATGATTGAATGATTACAATGAGGTCCCGCTTTTATACCCATGCAGGCACCTTTTCACGAAAGGGCATGTCTTTTAGACATGCCTTTTCATTAACCTAATGACTATTTAACATAATCCTAACTGATTATTTAGTAATTACATTTATTTCTATTTATTCTATTAATGACTATATTTAATACTTAAGTTATGAATTAGATTCATAACATTGCCTCCTTCTTCGAAAAGCTTTGTCCTCAAAGCTTAACTTTTTGACAACTTTCTTCACTGGAACTATCTGCTAAGCATGTCTTTAATCACTGATACCTTCTTTTTCTTTTCCCTTCTTTTTTTTATTAACTCACCCTTATAATTCCCTTCATTTTGCTCACATCAATTTTTTTTTTTTAATCGGAGGGTGATATATATATATTTTCGAAATAACTCTTTTTTTTTTCTTTTTTTTTTTCTTTTTAATTTAATTAATTAAATAATTTTAATTAATTAAATTTAATACCATATATATATTTTAAGCGATTTAATTATAAATTATATACATTATATAATTGAATAATTATAAACCTTATAATTATTAAATTATGTAATATAATTATACAATTATAATCGTACTTTTAAGAGTTATGACCTAATATAACCATCGAACCATCGGAGTTTATATGACTTAAGGGTACGTTATGAATTATTATACCCGTCAAAGAAACGACGTGTCTGTAGGCGGACACATGGTGGTTTCATAGCAACGGATTGATGGTGGTTTAATTTGTTCTTGGCTCATCCTAGCGTCTTGCAGACATTGGTGGAGGATTAGCATGCACTTATCGAATAAATCAGTATTGAGCTCTTCGAACTTGGGTCTCCTAATCTGCATGTGAAAATCTAGACCTTCGTAGAGACAATCGATATCAATCACAGTCTCTACCACTGAAGACAAATTTCTTTTTGCCCTTCCGCATTCTGAGCGGAATCTCCGAAGGGCTTTGGCGCTTGTGCTTATCTCCTTTTTGTATTTTCTGTCGAAATTTTCAACACAGTATTTGACCATCCGATTGTCAAAATCTTCGCCACCCAAATGCGTGCCCCTGCAACAGCCTTCACCTCAAATCTACCTCTCTCAACAGTAACAATGGAAACATCAAAGGTACCTCCACCAACGTCGAAAATCAAGACAGTCTTCTTCCCATGGGAGAAATAAACCTCTTTACCAAATCCGTAAGCTATAGCTGCGGCAGTGGGTTCATTAATAATTTTCATGGCGTTAAGACCGGCAATGGTAGCCGCGTCTCTAGTAGCCTTCCTCTGAGAATCGCTAAAATAGGCAGGCACTGTGATCACGGCGTTCTTGACATCAGGGTTTAGGTATGCTTCGGCTATCGTCTTCATTTTTACTAAGACAATCGAAGAGATCTCTTCCGCTGCAAACATCCTCCTCTCGCCCTTGTATTCAACTTGGATAACAGGTTTTCCATTGTCTCCGGCGACAACAGTGAAGGGCCATAGATGAGCGTCACTCTGCACAGAGGAATCAGTGAATCGCCTTCCAATAAGTCTCTTGGCATCGAAGACGGTGTTGTGGGGATTATTTGCAATCTGATATTTGGCGGCATTTCCAACAAATCTTTCAGAGGGAGTGAAGGCAACAACGGAAGGAATGGTTCGGTTTCCTTCATCATTAATAATAACCTCGACTCTATCATGCTGCCAAACTGGTACGCAGCTGTAAGTTGTTCCAAGATCTATGCTGATTGCCTTGCCTTTACTCATTGCAACTATGGGATTCAAACTATGTCCCAATTCCCCTGAGACTTCAGTCTTATATTCTCCTATCTCGAATCGCGCAATTTCCATTTTCTTTTGGTTTTCATTGCATATATGTGTAGATACATCTGTCGCAGCAGCCATATGAAAATCAACTGGGGACTTCCTACAATTACCTCCTGCTACAGTAGTAGTAGCAACCACTGGTGAAGCGGGGAGTCCTTTCATATTAGGAACGAAAGTGTGTGAAGCAGATTGATTGTAAGGATGCCAAAACTTTCCACTTGTGACCTCTCGATGAAGGCGCTCAATAGATGTGTCCGGATATGATGCATTGCCAAGTCCCTGTTTTTTGGATGCTGACAGATGCTTCTTGTCAGCAGGCAGATCCAATGAGTCCCTTGCTGGACCTGAAACCATTGGCAACTTCTGATTCATAAGGTGTTGCCCTTTTTCATGTTTTTGTTCTAGCTCATTTTTATCTTGCAAATTATTTTTATCTGCATCAGCATGCTCTTCATCTTTTTGTGTTTTTTTATTGGCAACGATATTTCTGGTATAAAAGGCACATTTATGTTTTGGGAAATATTTATCTCCACATTTCCAACAATTCTCTACCTTTTTACTTTTATTACGCCTTGGTGGGGGAATATATTTGGTTGACTTTTCCATGGATTTTTTACTTGATTTCCCTTTAGAAAAACTAACTGCTTTATTATTATTACTGCATTTTTCATCTTTTTTATTATGGTCTACTGCAGGATATTTTGCAAGTAACTTCTCAAGCTTTTCTAGCATTTTTCTAATTATTTCAATTCTTTTGGGATCTTGACGTAATGGCACATTATATGGTAAATAATGTCCTCGAGCTTGTAAACTATGTTCGTAGGCTTGTAGAACGACGCTGTGTGCCATTCCTTCAACCTGTCCACAAGATGGCTCCGATACCACTGTAACAGCGGAATTCGTAGTTTTGAATACTGTAGGAGAAGACTTATACGCTTGTAGGCTTAATAGCAAAAAGCAGCTTTAATTATAAAAATACACAAGAGGTATTTAATAATAATAATATTTTATTGATAAGATATATGACATGATTGAATGATTACAATGAGGTCTCGCTTTTATACCCATGCAGGCACCTTTTCACGAAAGGGCATGTCTTTTAGACATGCCTTTTCATTAACCTAATGACTATTTAACATAATCCTAACTGATTATTTAGTAATTACATTTATTTCTATTTATTCTATTAATGACTATATTTAATACTTAAGTTATGAATTAGATTCATAACAGAGGTACTTCCCATGAGCCCTTAACTCAATGGGTAGGATGCATACGGGGCACTGATAATGAGAGGTGAACCAACTCAAGATCACAATGGCGGGGTCCAAGCACACCAACAAGGTTTGGCAAGCCTAGCCTTGTCGTTGCCCATAGCTCCGAGAAGCTCTCCCCAAAGCCCCCCCAGAGCTCCCAGAGCTCATCGTCCAACAGGACCCACATCGTAGGGTCGTTCCACGATACCAAGATTCTCACGGAAGGTTAGGAACATGACCTTCCCCAAGGGCATAGTGAGAATATCCGCGACCTGCTCATCAGTTCCTATACGATTGAGCCTTACGGTGCCTCGCTGTACCATATCCCGGATAGTGGTACCAGCCATCAACATGCTTGGATCGTCAGTGGAACACGGGATTCTATGACAAACGAATCCCCCTCTAGTTATCACAAAGGATAACGGTGGCATCTAGCACATGCTCGAACAACTCACTAAAGAGTTTTCGCAACCAAGTGACTTCACAACAGGCCATACATGTTACAATGTATTCGGCCTCAGCGGTGCTCAAAGCTACCGACTTCAGTTTCCTGCCCGAAGCAGATCTACATGTGAAGTAGCATCCAAATGTGCTCTTGCGATCCACCACACTGCCAGCCCAATCGACATCAGTATATCCATGGAGTGTCACACTCCCGGCAGTGTATCTCAGCCCATGGTCTATCGTGCCTCGAAGATATCTCAAGAGTTTCTAGGCACCAACCTAGTGAATGTTATGATCAACCATGTGTTGACTCAAAGTTTTCATTGCAGAACATATGTCCGGACGAATGTTTCCTAAGAACATCAGGGCCCCCCCCACGAGTTGACGATACTCAGTAAGATTTTCTAACACGGGCCCAGCAGCGCTGCCACTCAACTTCTTAAAGTTGAGTTCCATCAGTACGGACTTACAGTCCACCATACCAGAAGCTTCATAATGTATTTTCCTTGAAAAAGGAAAATCTCGCCAGGTCTCTGCTAGACCTCTAGACCTAGGAAGTAGTGCATCAGTCCTAAGTCCTTCATCTCGAACTCAGTATCGAGCTCCCTCTTACACTGAGAGGGTCAGCACCTGTCAGAGAGAGATCGTCCACATACAGCACCAGAATGAGGGGCTTCCCCTGGACAACCTTGAAGTAAAGGTTCGGATCAGCATTACTTCGAGTGAAGCCCAGCTTCACCAAGTAGCTATCTATCCTCTCGTACCAAGCTCTGGGTGCTTGCTTCAGCCCATAGAGGGCTTTCTTCAAACTGCAGACATGGGTGTCCCTGATCTTGGACTTCAAGCCCCAGAGGTTGTTCTACATACACCTCTTCCTTTTGAGAGAAGCCTCGGGCAACAAATCTTGCCTTGAACTTTTCAGCACTTCCATCAGATCCATGCTTGATCTTGTAGAGCCATTTCCCGGTGACAACTGATTTGTCCTTCGGTCTTGGAACCACATCCCAGACATCATTCTTCATTATGGACTCATATTCTTCGTGCATAGCATCCTTCCATAATTGATGCTTTACGGCTTCCTCAAAAGATCCAGGTTCAGATTGTACAATAGTACTCATGGCAGCTAGATGCCCTTTGGTATCTGTACGGCTTCTAGCTTTCTCGGAATGTCCCCCTCAGGGCAGCATGTCCCTCAGCATCTTGATTTCTAGGTCTTGCTTCATGATTTTCCTCAGATCTCGGAAGATCTACAACTTTCCTTTGATCAAGCACATAAACTCTATAAGCCTGAGAGATTTCACAGTAGTCCACACACATTGTGGTCTCCCTCTTGATGCTAGCTCTTCTGCAAACGTTCCTGAACATGTTTGTCTCATAAAAAGAACATCTTGTCAAGGATGTCACGAGCAGTCATACCAGACATATCAGAATGTATCAATGCAAGACATCAAATGCTAGTAAGGGAGAGGTCCCCTTTGTGTTTTTCTTCGGCACAACCCTTACATACACCTTCAAGATTATTTTCAAAAACGGGCATCCCTGTCACCACCTTCCTTGCTTCGGGAAGGGCCTTGTAATGAAGGTGTCAAAACCTTTCGGTGCCATAGTTCAGTTTGTCGGATAGTATCACATGTCATAGCTCCTAGAGGACTTCCTTCGACCTGGTAGAGTGTTCCAACTCTAAAACCAATCACGATAGCTTCCTTGAGATTCTTCTTCCACATGCACACCTTTCCTTCAATGAATGCCACATTGAAGCCTTTGTCTTCAATAGCTGATATAGACACAAGGTTCTTCTTCAATTTTGGTACATAGAGTACATCCTGCAAATGTAGGACTTGTCCTTGAGACAAATGGAGAGTCACAGTCCCAGTCCCTCTCACGGGATATGTGGCATTATCTCCAAGAATAATTTCCAGATTGGTATCCTTTTCAACCATGTCAGAGAGTGCTTCCTTGAACCCAATGACGTGTCTTGAGGCACCACTATCTATCAGCCAGACATCCATAGTGTCGGGCGGGGATGCAGCAGAGAGAGAAGATACAAGAATGTATTCATCTCTTTTGTCAACAGCATTAGATTCCACATACGTGGAGTTTCTAGACCTTTTGAAAGGTTGATTGTTTTCATCAGAGGGAGCCTCCCTCTTTCCTTTTCTTTGATTTCCATTCCTCCGGTTGTTGTTGTTGTCATCACTATCGGGAGAATCCTTCTTGAAGGGACATTCTCTAGCATAGTGACCAGGCCTATGACAAGTGAAACACTTGCCCTTCTTTCCTTGAGCCCTTGTTCTTCCTTTGTTCTTAGGACCACCAGAGTTCGTCTTTCTAGAATGAGCAGCATAGGCAGCATTCTTGTCATTTTCGTATTCCTTCATTCTTGTCTTCTCTTGCATGCATTTGGACAGTAGCTCGTCAAAGTTAGGAATTGTACTATTATTGAGAATGGTAGTGTTGAATACATGCCATTCATATGGGAGTCCTCCAAGTGCGGTGAGTACCATCTCACGATCGGCTATTGTCTCCCTAATAGCCAGCAGATTATTCCTGATCTCGGTCAATTTCAGAAAGTATGTTTGAACAGACTCATCCCGGCCCTTCTTCAGATTCTTCAATTTATTCTTGAGGAATAGCACTTGGTTTACATTGTTTACCTTGAACATAAGAATCAATTTATCATACATCTCTTTGGATGTGCCCAACTCAGAGATGTAGGCCACCAGGCTTTTATGAATGGATTCCCTGATCATCAGCTTTGCTTTGATCTCCCCCTTCTTATACTTGTTTTTAGCAGCAACAGTAGCATTGGATGGAGGTTCTTGTATCTTACCTAGTACATGGTCCATGAGATCATGGTCTTCCAATTTGAGATCTAATATCATCTTCCAGGCATGGAAGTCATCCCTTCCAGTCAGCTTGTCATTCTCCTTGAATTCATAACTTGTGGAACCCATTTTCTCCGATGATGATTGCTAAAGGTAGGGCTTGTCTTCACCTCAGCTCTGATACCATGTCAAATTTTGTAGATGTTCTATGCTTGATGCAACTTTACTTTTATTACAGCAATCACCCAAACAGTTAAGTAAAATGTTGATAGAACATATCAGTGGATCTATAGAAGACAAACCAGAAACAGAAGAATGTGATGGTGCGTTACGGCGGTCAACAGGATGCTTCAACCAAGAAAGTCTCCTTGATCAGCCAACCCAGAATGTGTCACAACAATCCTCAAATCAGTCACAGAGTCAACACAAGTCAACTCCAGAAAAGTCAACGCTGTCCAGAAAAGTCAACGCAGGGCAGCAACATAAAAGTCAACGCAGCTCCAAGTTCGGTCAACCTTTTGACCTCGATTTTTGTGCCAATGTGTACGGCCTCCTAAAATCGAAGTCTCCAACAAATTTCAGCCCTTTTTGGACCATGCGTTGACCAAAGTCAACGCTAGTCAAACTTCCTTGGAAACCTTAGCTGCAGCAATTTCGTCCTTCCTCTTGGCTGTACAGATTCGTCCTTCCTCCCACGTGTGAGCTGAAATCGTCCTCCAAGGAGCTCGTACTAAATCAGAGAAGAGAAGAGGATGAGTGATGAGTTGGTGTTAAATGCTCTCCAACTTTGCCTGTATTTATATCCATCATTGAGGTGTGTGACACATCTGCTGGGGGTGCAAAACATTAAGGCCGACCTGCACATATAATTTATTATAAATAATAAATTCAAAATAAATGTTCTGCTCATCGGATTAAGATTTATTTTATATGGATTTTACACCTCTCCGAAAGAGGAATCCAACAAAAATATCAGTGTCTTAATCTGAGCATCACAACATGGAGTTTGGACCTAGTTGTCCAATTTTAACAGATGGGTTGGAAGATCCACCAGATGGATGTAAAGACCGCATTTCTCAATGGCTTCATACAGGAGGAGGTGTACATTGAGCACCCACAGGGCTTTGAGGCGCATTAGAAGGAGTCCCATGTATGCAGAGTGAAGAAGGCCCTTTATGGCCTGAAGCAAGCCCTTAGAGCTTGGTACTCCAAGATTGATACGTACTTGCAAGAGATGGGTTTCACAAAGAGTGATGCAGATCGAAACCTATACTTTATTGTGATAGGTGAGGAGCCTCTCATTCTAGTGTTGTATGTGGATGACTTGGTCATTACGGGTGTAGAGAGACTCATAGAGGGCAGCAAGAGAGATCTTGCATTGGAGTTCGAGATGAAAGACATTGGCTTGATGCATTACTTTTTGGGTTTGGAGGTGTGGCAGGAGGAGGGGCATTTCTTCCTGGGGCAAGGGAAGTATATTGTGGACATCCTTAGCAGATTCCACATGGAGGATTGTAAACCCATGTCGACACCTATGATCACCAATTGGAAGAAGATTCACGCTTCATATTCCGAGTTGGTGGATCCCACATTGTATAGACAGCTGATTGGTTCCTTGATGTATTTGGTCAACACTAGACCAGATATATGTTTTGCAATCAACACGATCAGCCAGTTCATGTGTGAGCCCAGGAGGGTGCACTGGGTTGCTACAAAACACGTTTTGCGGTACTTGCAGGGTGCAGTGGAGTATGGTCTGGATTATAGGCAAGGAGATGGAGTGAGATTGGCAGGTTACACTGATCCTGATTGGGCAGGTTGTGCTTCTGATAGGAAGAGCACTTCAGGGTGTTGTTTTGGGTTGTGTTCGACAGTGGTGTCATGGTTCAGCCGAAAGCAGCAGTCAGTAGCATTGAGTTTAGCGGAAGCAGAGTACATGACAGCCAGTTTAGCTAGTTGTGAGGCCATATGGCTTCGCAAGATGTTGTTTGGCTTATTTGGTTAGTCGTTGAGACCTTTAGTGATTCACTATGATAATCATAGTTGCATTAAACTCACGGAGAATCCAGTATTTCATGACAGGTCAAAGCATATCGACATCAGATATCATTTCATCAGAGACTATGTTCAGAAGGGAGCTGTGAAGCTTGAGTATATTCCCACAGATGAGTAGGTAGCAGATATATTTACCAAAGCCTTACACAGGGCAAGCATGTCTACTTCAGAGACAAGATGGGTGTGGTGAGAAACACCTTCCTCGGTAAGAGGGAGTGTTGAAATTTGGTTATCGGAGGATAGGTGTTCCCTAAGGCTTTGATCTTTGGCCTAGGGAAAAGTGTCCAAATGTATTTCACTTTTTCTCCTAAAGTGACTTTATAAGTTATAAAGTCAAATCTAATTTAAAAGTAACTTTAAGTGATAAAGTTACTAAGTCTAATTTTAGAGTGCCTTTAATAAAGTCAATCTGAAATTAGAAAGTGAAAAGTGACTTTGGAAATAAATGACTAAGAGGGTCTTTATTAAAGTGGGGTGAATAAAAAAATAGAAAGTGAGATTTAAATGCACATTAAATCTCAGCCCTAGATCTAAAGCTATCTCAGCCATTGGATTTAGGGATTCCCCAAAAGTCACTTAGGGTTAGGTTAAAGGAGGAAACGAGAGAAAAGATCATTCAGTCTTTCATGAGCAGATTGAGAGAAGAGGAGACAAAGCAAAGGAGACATTTCTCAGCAGTGAGAAGAAAGAGGACAGCAGCGAAGAGATTCAGCAAATCCGTACAGCAAAGCAAGAGCACGGTTTTCAAGGCAAGTGGGCACAAAAATCGAGGAAGGGAGAACAGCATTTATTGCTTCCATATTAGCACATTTTCCGAGGTCCATACAGTAGCAAGGAGGCACTGTTTTCGAGGTTTGTATAGCAGAAGCAGGCACAGAAACCAAGGCAGTCGTACAGCAGTATAAGGCAGTCATACAGCACAGTTTTCGAGGAGGTCGTATAGCTATTTTCAGCACAGTTTTCTATGATGTCCGTACAACATTTAATTCTGTACATCTCTGTAAATTTATGTTTTGCAATGGCACGAAAATCGAGGCAGAGTTTGTACATGATTTTCAAGATAAGTACATTTGTGAAGTCGCTGTAATTTTTACTGTGTTTTTATGTTCACTGTAAAAGCATATTTATAAATAAAGAGAAGCTTTCGAACTGGTTTTCCCTAAGAGTTGTAGGGGGTTTTTCCAGGGTCATATTGACCAAAAATCAGCTTGTCAATTTTCTGTCTGTGACTGAAATTACTTATGAGTTTTATTTCTGCATTTTCCAGTACTTTGAAATTTCCAGAATTTGTGTTTTCAGAAAATATTTATTTTTCCAGCTTGTTGAATGTATAGTTATGGGAATTTGCATTTAACTTTATGGGAGAAATAAGGAAAAACTGAAAATGGGAGTGGGTTATCAAATTTCTACAGGGCTCAAGGGGATGAGAGCATGATGTGTAAGATGTAACAGTGAATACTCGCTCTAGGTGGAGCAGTTCATCGCCCACCAGGGGTGGGAACAATCATGGGTTCCTTAATGATGTAGGGGGCACTCATAAGGGCCCTAAGAACCAGGGTGATGGCCATAATGATAGGGGTAGAGCTCATGTTTGGTTTTTTCCCACGCGCTACTGTTTGGTTTTTTCCCACGTGCTACATTTTATTGTCCCGACCATCGTTTGCATTTTGTGGTACCTTTCCTGTTGTATGTAGCCATATTATGCTTTCATCTTTCCTTTTAGCCACATCAACCTCCGAGGCGTCGTTCCAGGCCCAACCAAATGTGTGGACAAAGGGGATGGGGTGGCTAACACCTTGAGGACCCTGTTGACCTCTTCGTGTCAACGACCCCATAGCAGTACACCCCCCTTTTTTTGCAAAGGGGATTTATCATGTTTAAGTGTTTGCATCATTCAGATTTCATCATCAGTTAGCAGTTTGTAAATGATGTAAACCCATTCTGCATGTTTAGAATGTAAATGATCTTAGTAAGACCATCATGTATGTAACAATCTAGGTAAGCCTGGTATTTTGGTGGCAATCTCTATCCTAGGAGGTTTCTCGTCTTCACTGATTCATGTGTCTCCAAACACAAATGATCGGTAGAGTTTTTCCCTCCAACCTCACCCCAAAGCTAGGGTGGATTTTGTCATCAAGATATTAAGTCCTAGTATTTTCTATCAAGTCTTTGTAAAAGTAATTTGGGAATAATCCTAGCTAATTGGCTAGATTATTTTATTACAGATAACTTGGTCTACTAGATCATATTTTGAGTAGCAGAATTGGGTAGAAAATTGAGGGTCTATAACGAATGGGTTTTCCCCCTTCATGTATTAAATTGTAATATCTTGATTGAAAAATATTTTAGTGCATGGTCCCTCATAGTTAGACACCACGACTAAAATATTTGAGGATCGGAAAAATTATTAATTCCCTCATAAGTCAATTAATTAAATTTTCTAGCAAAAATAAATTAAATTACAAGCCAGAAATTTAATTAATTTTATGTCCTAGTTAAATTTAAATTCTCCAAAGGCAAAATTCGTGGGTCTTAAAAATAAATTTTTAAAGGTCCGGGGCCAATAAAATATTGAAAATTTTAAGAAATTTTGAACCCTTCGACCTTGATAGTTAAGTCAAAGTCAAATTTTTGAGGTAATTAATGCAAAATTATTATTTTTGAGTTAATTAAAAAGGAATTAAATGATAAAATTTGAAATTGCTCAAAAAATAAATAATTTCGACGGATGTGATTAAAATATAATCAAATATTTTTCAACGGTCGAGATTACTTTGACGGGGATCAAGCAAACTAGCCATTGGAGAATTTATCTATAAATTAGAGGTCAGTGTCAATCTATTTAATCATCTGATCTTTGAATCGTGTACTAAGCTCTCAAGCTATCTTGTATACTTTTTGGAATTAATGCAAAAAGTCTTTCGGGTTTCAACTTGCGGTGGTGTTCCTCTTCATGAATTTACGGTAACAATGTCTTAATTTCTGTAGATATTATTTGAAAATCGCAAATCAATAGCTCTCTTAGAATAATCTGAATACAAGTATCTTATTCAACTTGTTGGATCTAGGGTAACATTTTTAATTTTGCTTGAAGTAGCAGGTATCTCTATTTCTTGAGAATTGTATTGTTATTCTATTTCTCTACTTGGTTTGACAATTGATCTAGTGCTTGGAGAAGATCTCTAAGGTTTCATTGAGCATTTGGGGATAGTCCTCGGTTGGACCAGCTAACTCTCGACATATATTTTCTTAAGAGCCTACTTCATTATAACTTCAAGATTTATCTAAATGTTAATTTTTTATGCATGAAGTTTTTGAGCTAGTACCTCTCTAAAAAAAACAAAATATTTTAAATATTTTGTGGAAAAAATGATAGATCTAGCTAAGGGCCTTAAATCTTCAGATCTGGGCGCGAGGTTGGACTCATGCTCCTCAAATTTGACAGATCCACAACTCTTGTGCATAGATCTATAGATATTTTGTACAGATTTGGAGTTTTCTAACTTGAGTTTGAGGCATTTTATTTTCAGATTTTTGTGCGTTTGTATGGGATTTTTGGGTGTTTATTTTCTGTTTATGCAGGTATAGATCTAGAGGTTTTCGAAGGATTTCTCAAGGTCTTGGACAGATCTAAATCCTGGAGCATAAGATCTTTTATCAGAATTCATTTGTTTTCAAGGAGAATTTCGGTCACTAAATTCGGTTTCAAAACTGGAATTTTTTTTTAGAAATTCTAATTTGGAGTGAAAAAAATTTTAATTTCTAGGCAAAAAAAAAAATGAATTTTTAGGGCCTTTTGGCTTCCATTTTTGTCCACCTATCTGCTACCTTGAAGCTCCAGCCCTCTGCTTTTTCCTGTGCCTACGTTTTTCCTCCAAGAAAAACCGCAACACTTAGCTCCTTTCTTTCCCCGCGCAACTTCCACCATCAACTCGACCCTTCCTCCATCTGCGTTTTACTTCCCGCACTTTGCATTTCATGCGTTCTGCTCCATTCCCTTGCCTCTCCCCCCTCACCTTTTCCGTCATTGTCCACTACCATTCTTATGTTCTCCACGTCCCTCTGCCTGCGTGAGCTCGTGTCCCTCGTCGGCCTTTCTCCCTTCGTCCTTCCCTGGCACAGCTCGCACCTTTCTCATACCTGTTATCCCCTTCTCGCAGCTCCTCCCTCACATTGTTTATTTCTCCCTCTGCCTGCAACTTCTACGTCACTTCTTTTCATCCTAGTCGCTCCTTCCTCCAGCTTTGCGTGCCCTCATCCTTTTCACTACCTGGCCTCCCTTTTCCCTTCATGCCCTCCCTTCATGGCTTCAAGTTGCTCCTGCACTTCTATTCCCGCTGGCTGCTCAAGCTCCCTCGTTTCCCTTAACTTTACCATAACCTAAGCCAAAAGCATTCATAATTTGTTTTTAAAACATAACCTATGTTGCATGGGTTCGCGAACCCGGGGGTGGGGTTCTCGAACCAGTCCCGGGTTCTCGTCCCCAAGTACCGAATTCGGGTACGGGTGCTTCTGAGAAGAACCCATAAGAACTGGGTTCTTCAATGAAGAATCGAGTTCTCCATTAAAAAGAATTGGGTTTTTTTGTGTTCAGGGTACGAAGAACCCTGATGATGGGTACCTGGAACCCCAAAATCGGGTTCTTCGGGGTTCTTTTTAGTTTTTATTTTTAAAATTTTAATTAATTTAATGGGCTTCCCTAATATTCCAGGGAGCTAGTTCTTCATCTTACGAGAGGAATTAGAGTACTTATGCCTTTATCCATTCAGTAAAGAGAAATAAGTTGGGCTGAAAGAAGGCAGAGAACTTAGTGTAAATTCATAGCACGCTTCGTCTCATATCTCTAAAAAATCCTGGGTACAAGGAGGGTCCTTTCAAGAGATGGGACCAATACACATATGATATTATGTGTGTGGATGAGGAGATACAACTAGATGGCCTTATTGAGCTACCTCCAATTGCTATGGATGAGCAAGAGCCTCAAGATGAGAGTGATTCCTACCTGGAGAGCATGCTAACTGAAGATCTAAGTGATGTTGATGACATGGATGTTGATGATATGGCTTGAGGAAGCCATTGTTCACCATTAGTGATTTTTATTTTAGTATTTTAAAATTTCCTAGTTCATGTTTGGAGATTCCTTGGGGAAAATTTTGAATGTAGTATGACAATAGACATGTATCATGATTCTTATTAATATGTAAGCTCCAATTTGCACTTGATATCAAACTAGAAATTTTGAAATTTCAATGTGAATGTTGAATGTTCAATGATGTGCATGTTTAAATCTTTAAAGTTTAAATCATAAATATTTTAGTTTTCTTGTTTAACATTGAAAAATATACAAATTCATATATATTATAGTTTATAAAATATAATATTTATATTATATATATATATATATATATATATATATATATATATATATATATATAAATTAAAATATACCCCCAACAAACCCATGCACCCTGTTTCAAAAAATGACGTATCCGTCCCCGTTCCCGTCCCCATCACTGCCCCCGAACCCACGTTTCCTGGCAACATAGAACATAACTTTTCAATTTTTTATGAGGTTCGGTTTTCTTTTTCCTTCATTTTTTTTATTTGGCCTTTGGCCTAAGTTTAAAAATTTTAAAAGGCCTTATTAACTTATAAAAAGATTCATAATCAAAAAATCAATTTTTTTTTATTAACTTTTGACTTTTGTAAAAATTTTAAAATTTCAAAATTAAAAAGTAAAAATAAAAAAACATTAACTTTTAACATTAGAAATTTTTTAAATTTCTTGTTTTATTCCTTTTGTATGATATATTTGAAGGTCAATTTATTTCTTTTTAGGTGGCTTTTCGACCTAGGGGTTTTTGGGGCCATTATTAAAGCATTAAGGTTTTAAGCTTCAAGGAAATTTTTATTTAAGGGAGAAGTCTAAATTTTTCTATAGTCCAAGGCAAAATTAAATTTTTAATACATCTCTAAAGTCTGACTATAGGGAAAAAATAATTTTTCTGGATTGGAATACTTAAGAAAATCATTTTAATTCGGAATTGCTTGAAGTGTTTAGCATTTGAATTTCATGGTTCTTTCATGGTAATACCTTTCCAAATTTAAAGTGCTTAAGTTTCGCATTGGATTTCTTACTTGACATCTATAGAAAGTGTTCGTCGTTAAATTAACTCTAACTGTGGTTTTAATTACTTGAATTAATATTTATTGCATATTAGACTTTGAGAGTTTTTCAAGTAATGGCATTATGGTAAATTGCATATCTTTCGTTTCCTAGATTGAGTATTTTTAAGGCATTAGCTTGAATGTGATATTGAAGAATTGTGAAGAAATTTTTGTTCTCTTCGAGCTATAATTGCATTGGAATGATAAGCTTGTGATTTAATTGGGCATTATATTGTGATCTTTTAAGTATATTCTTGAAAAGTTTATTTTTCATTCTAGTGAAGTGAATATTTATTTGAGCGATTTAAGACTTTGGCGTACATCTCATAGATAATCATCGCATAAGCGCTTTCAATCCTTGGATCTAGCTTCGTCTCACTCCATCTTCTAATTATCTCGTGCATTTGCATATTAAGTTAGACCTGCATAGTTAAAATTTACTTCCAAGCATAAGCTTGGTCGATAGAAAGATAGGTACCCATCCATCTTTGCTTGAGGGGCATGGTTTTAATAGTACTTAAAACAGTGATTTTGTAGTCGTCAAAGCCACAGCTCTTTGCAGTGCTGGAGGCACCGAGTACGTTGGATTTTCAGGAGAGGTATCGTTAATCACACCTTAGTGTGCCTCACTTTATCTTCTCTCTACCACTTACTATGAAATCAGGCTCAATATAGAAAGGATCAAAGGGTTTAAACTTAGAATAGGCATTTAACTAAAATTAACCAAGATTTATGCATCCCACATTAGTTTTTAAGATTTGCATTTCATATAAGATAGTTATTCATCCAAGCAGCGGTTGTTCATCAATTACTTGGTCCTAAAATTTCATAGCAAGATAGTTGACTCCATAAGGCACTAGTATCAATCGTTTAAATCTAATCGAATCCTACAAGTCTTGCTAAATCTAATACAAGTATTTGGTTGCTTAACTATGTCTCCCGAACTGGTTGGTTCCCAACTAGTTCTCCTTCATTCCATTTCCATAGGGTCTACCCCCCTTACCCTGTTATAGGGAGAACTTAAACGGAGAGATTGGGGATCAGGGTGACAGCCCTCGATCTGAGTCGTTGTTGTGGTGCCTAGACATTTTATGCGACAACAGACCCAATGGACAAATGTGGGCCCAGATGGGGAAAATGTGAAAAGGACTTGTAATGAGCAGAGGAGAATGAGATATATGGTATCAGGAAGCGAGACCATGCAACAAAAATCATGGTCTCCCATATAGTGCCACTCTTAAAGCTAATAGCCAATAAAGGAGATCCCACAAGACTAGGATACAAGATTGACCATCAGGTTGAGGTAAGGGAACAAGAGTAGATTCAAATCCCATTCTTTCGGTTGAATCCCCCCACTAATCTATGTCCAAATGTGCCCAAGAAAAGCAAGCATAGGCACCCAATTACATAATGAAAAATCATACCTTCGGGGTCGGAAGGCCCACCTTCAAACATACAATCAGGACAGATGAGCAAGGGCACACAATAGCTAGCTTAGGTGGTGGAGAATAGTGGCACATCGAGCTATCAGGTGGTTGCAAGGGGTTGTTTGTTGTCAGCTAAAGACAAATCTAGGGGAAAATTTCTCCTATAGGGGTCACCCACTGGTGGTGGGTAACATCTAGCTCCAACTGGGACATGAGCTCTCAGTAGAGTGCATGGATCATGGAATCGAACAAGGACGAACACCAACAATCTCCTGAGACCATAGACCTATTACCTACACATCATAGACAAATCAAACAAAGCAACATGTTTTGATGGCGTCCTTTGATCATTCGTGCTTTTGTTAGTCCATAAAAATCAGCAGGAAATAAAATCTATTCATAGATGCAATCCTAAACGAGCAGGAAAATATAATATGATTTTGAATTCTAATGCGAAAATCAATATGCAATGCATCCTACTCTAACATGCATGGCAACATTATGTGAATGTTAAGTGTAATCATATATCCAATGCAACTGTTGTAACATATTTTTACCTACACAATTTTCTTGCAAAGAAAAATTTTCAAAAAAAGGTTTTACTTTGCACTTTGTAATAAATCAGCATATTTTTTATAAATGTCGCTCCAAGTTTTAATTTTCTGCAAATAATATAGTTTTTTTATTGGGCTTTCCGCCAATAAAACATGTGATAAAATTCGCGCAAATTCCAAAAGCTACGGGCGCTCGTGCATTGCGCACCCCCCTCACTCAAAACCATATACTACTTCCCCCCCGCAAACCCCCTTCCAACTAGCCGTTGTCTCTGCCAATTTTATACCGCCTATCCCGTTAAGCATTTTTCTGCCAAATTAGTTCCCACTATTTCCTCCACCATTTACCAATGCATAATCGTCAAATGTTACATTTAATTCCCGCCAATGTTCAAATATTCGTTAAACACTCTGATCATTAAAATCTTCAATGGATATTTGATTTCCTGGAAAGCCAAGATTGTTCCAAATTTGTCCCGTCAATTTGCTCAGATTTGCATTGTTCACAAAGTGACTAAGCAACAGAAAAGTTCTAAGATCACAAAGGAGTTTCCTTCACCATCTGCAATCTTACCGAGTATTCAAATCTTCCTACTCTTTGTTTAACTTCAAAATGAGTACAAGGAAAAGCAAGTCACAAGTTGAAAATCCCATGCTTCCTACAGTCTTGAATTTAGATGAGTTACTATTAAATAACTTAGATTTTAAGATTGTAGAGACCAAGTGTGAGTTTGATTTATAGGAATTACATAATTGGGCTTTTCAAAAGTTTGAAGATGCCAGTTATGAGTTCAGTGTTTGGGAATCCATTTTGCCTCAGTTTGTCTTTCCTCAAAATCATCATTTTCCTGAGTTTGTCGCCTAGTGCAAAAGCAGATATTTACCCAATCAGAGAGAAGTAGTAGCCAAAAATTGTGAAACTTTGTTCTATATAATGCCAGAGTCTATTATTCAAGTTTTGCAAATTAGTCCTCCAAGTTCCCTGCATTCCTTTCAATCGAGTCATTAATGGAAATTTACAAAAAGCTTACATTTCAAGAAAGAGCCAATATTGTCCCCTTGAGATACTCTGAATGGATAGCCAAACTATTACCTGTTAGGAAAAAGAACAGAGAAATAAGGTTGTGTGTTGATTTCAGGAATATTAACAAACCTTCATTGAAGGATAATTATCCCTTACCAAAGATGAATTTTCTACTCCAAAGGATAACAGATGCAAACGAGATTTCTATGTTTGATGGTTTCTCAAGATACAACCAGATTGCAGTCAGCAAAGACGATCAAAGCAAAAACAACCTTCACTACAATTTAGGGTACATTTATGTATGTCAAGATGCCCTTGGGATTGATGAATGCAGGAGCCACCTTTCAAAGAGCCATGGATTTGGCATTTGTTGGAGAAGTCAATAAACTCATTGTTATTTATTTAGATGACTTAATTGTTTTTTTCTGGATATGATGACCAGCATATTAACCATTTGAAGTAGATCTTTCAAAGATGCATAAAATTAATCAGTGATTGCTTTAATAGAAGGGAAGTTACTAGGCCATATTGTATCAAAGGAGGGAGTAATGATTGATCCGAAGAGAGTCTCAACTATACAACTCATTGGTTTGCCCAGAAGTGAAAAGGAGATTCAAGATATCTAGGAAAAAATTATTTCCTAAGAAGGTTCATCCCCAATTATGCAGAGATTGTAAAAGGTATTACCAACATGTTGAAAAAAGATCAGGAGATCAAGTGGAATATTCAGTCAAGAAATTCTTTTGCACAAATAAAGAAAGAATTGACAGAAGCACCAGTGTTAGCTAGTCCAGATTATACTAAACCTTTTAGTATATTCTCATTTCCTTATGATACTACAATTGTTGTTGCTTTATTACAAAAGAATCTTGAAGAGCATGAACAATCTACTGCTTTCTTCAGCAAGGTTATGAGGGATGTTGTGCTAAATTATGACATCATAAAGAAACAAGCTTATGCTTTAGTTCAAGCCCTAAAGTCACTTAGGATTTATGTACTGCATTCCAAAATTATGGCCTATGTTCCTAACAATGCAACAAAGACAGTGTTGACTCAACTAGATACAAATGGAAAGAGGGGAAGGTGGAAAGCTAAAATTCAAGAATTTGACTTAGATATCAAACCAACCAGATTGGTAAAAGGTCAGGGGTTAGCTAAAATTTTGACAGAATCAAATTGCAAAGTCTTAGGAATCAATTTGATCATGCAGCGTTCAGGTCAAGCAGAGAATAATCCACAAGAACCTTCTCCAAATGATGATGCACAGCGAAATACAACAATCAGTTCATCACATATCTATTAAAAGTTCATTTTGTCAGAATGGTATAAAGATATAGTTTACTTTCTGTAAATTTTTCAAAGCTCATCCCAATTAAGCAGAGTTCGATGCAGATCTTTGAAACTCAAAGCCATTAAATATTGTATCATTAATGGAAATTTATATTGAAAGGATCCTAGGAGCATATTTTTGCTCTGTTTGACAGAAGATGAAACTGCGGGAGTAATTGATGAATTTCACAAAGTCATTTGTCGAGGACACTATACATGAAGGGTCACTGCACACAAGATTCTAAAAGTTGGATTCTATTGGCCTAAATTGTTTTATGAAGTAGGATTTAAAGGTCGAAGCTACACTCCTTGTCAGATTTTTGCAGGAAAAGAAAAGTTACCAGCTTACCTTAAATTCCAATTTCAATAGAAGCTCCCTTTCTTAAATGGGGCTTTGATTTTATTGGTGAGATTAATCCTACTTCCAATAATCAGCACAGATGGAGCCTAACGGCCACGGAATATTTTACAGTGTGGTTATGAAATTCATTTAGGAGAACATTTTATCAAGGTTTGGATGTCCAAGAGAGATTGTTATAGATAACGCTCAGGCTTTTAGTTCTATTAAAATGATTAATTTCTTTCAAAAGTACCAAATTTCTTTACATCACTCTACACCTTACTACCCTCAAGGAAATGGGTTGGCCGAGTCATCCAACAAAAGTCTAATTAAGGTTATCAAAAAAGTATTGGCTCGTCATAAGAAGAACCAGGACAATCAACTTAAGTTTGCAGTATTGGTAAACAGAGTTTCTCTTAAATCTACAGGTAAATCTCCATTTCAAATAGTATATGGCACTGAAACTATTTTTCCTACTCAATTAGTTTTTCCAGTCATGAAAATCTTACAAGATTCATATGAAGAAGCAGATGACTTTCATTGGAGGATCCATCATATTATAGAGCTTAACCAGGATAGAGAAGAAGTTCAGCGTAAACTTCTTCAGTATCAGGATAAGATGAAAATCTTGTTTGACAGGAAAGCAAGAGAAAGTAATTTAGGAAAGGAGATTTAGCACTTAGATGAGATGCAAGGAGAGAAGATAAAGGCAAGCATGGTAAGTTTGATAATCTTTGGTTGGGACCTTTTAGAATTGATGAAGTCAAGGGAAACAATTCTTTCATTCTTCAAAACCTGGAAGGAGAACACTACTCATTGCCAATCAATGGGCAGTTTTTGAAGCATTACTTTCAATTTTGAAGTCGGTTTTCTTTATCATGATTGTAAATATCGGTTTGTTTACATTTCCTGAAGCAAGTGTGTTTTTCTTATAATATTGACTCCATAGCCCGAGGAGAAGGCACATGTATCTGCAAGTTCTCTGCATCCCGTAGGGGAAGTAATCCCTAGATGGAGCCGATGTTGTAACATTTTTTCACCTATACCATTTTCTTGCAAAGAAAAATTTTCAAAAAAGGGTTATACTTTGCACTTTGTAATAAATCGGCATATTTTTATAAATGTCGACTAAAGTTTTAATTTTCCATAAGTAATATAGTTGTTTATTCGGATTTTTGCCAATAAAGCGTGTGATAAACTCCACACAAATTCCAACGTCTCAGGTCTCATCTATCGTAATCGACAGTTCCCAAGAATTGCAGGCTGCCCACGCACTCTCAACGTTTAACAAGGGCGGGGTGGGGAGAGGGGGGTCCGCAATTCATGGTTTCGACCAACCATGGTAATTAACGTGGCAGGCGCTCGTGCATTGCGCACTCCACCTCACTCAAAACCATATACTGCTTCACCACACCCCCACTCGCAAAATTCCTTCCCACTAGCCGTTGCCTCCGCCAATTTTATACCGTCGCCATCCTGTTAAGCATTTTTTTGCCAAATTAGTTCCCACTATTTCCTCCATTTTCCAATGCATAACCGCCAAATGTTACATTTAATTTTTGCCAATGTTCAAATATCCATTAAATGCTCCAATCATTAAAATCGTCAATGGATACTTGATTTCCTCTAAAGCCGAGTTTGTTCCATATTTGTTCGGTCAATTTGCTCAGATTTGCACTGTTCACAAAGCGACTAAGCAACAGAAAAGTTCTAAGATCACACAGTAGTTTCCTTCACCGTCTGCAATCTTACCGGGTATTCAAATCTTTCTACTCTGTTTAACTTCAAAATGAGTAATCCGAAAGGAAAAAGCAAGTAATAGGTTGAAAATCCCATGCTTCATGCAATCTCGAATTTCGATGATTTACCATTAGTAGACTTAAATTTTAAGATTGTAGATACCAAGTGTGAGTTTGATTTATATGAATTACATAATTGGGATTTTTAAAAGTTTGAAGACGTCAGTGATGAGTTCAGTCTTTGGGAATCCATGTTGCCTCAATTTGTATTTCCTCAAACCATTCATTTTCCTAAGTTTGTCTCCTGGTGAGAAAGTAGATATTTACTCAGTCAAAGAGCAGTAGTAACCAGAAATGGTGAAACTTTGTTCTATATAACACTAGAGTCTATCCTTCAAGCTTTGCAAATTAGTCCTCCAAGTTCCCTGCATTCACTTTCAGTCGAGTCATTAATGGAAATTTACCAAAAGCTTACATTTCAAGATAGAGCCAATATTTTTGAGTCACTTTTACAAGAAAGATTTGAATTGTTGCGTCATAATCCTCCTTATTCCTCGACCGTATTTCCTGAAATGTGCAGAGTCCAGACAAATAATTTCCATTCTTTACTGTCTTTTAGGCTATCAAAGTGATGAATGGGTTGATGAGGTTATTCTAGGGTTCCTATCTGCCTTTTCATCTGGAAAAAAGTCTTTTGTCCTATTCAATTTTAGCCAATTTATTTCAAATAACATTCATGAGCAATTCTTAAATCTCAATGTTGAAAGAGCCTTCAAACATCAATTTGTGTTAGTTTATCTTTTCTTATACCATCAATATGAGAGGATTAAGATGCCACTACAAGAGTTAGATTCACCAAGGAGACTAAATCTGTTATTCACAAGACCCCATTAGTTAGAAAGAATTCAGAAGAGTATTCATTTAAGGATTTTGTGGACCATTTTCTGTATTTATCAATTTGTCTTCTTAGTAGTGATGCAGTCCCAAGGGTTTCAACTGAAATTAAGAGAATTTTGCATCTAAGTGAACAGAAAAAGATAGGAGATCAATATTTATATCAAAGCTTCATATAGATCAGGGTTTATGGTTGTGAATTGTTACCCTATAAGATACAAGTATTTCTTCCAATCAGAAGTTTTGCTTTAGAGTTCATAAGGCAGAGCTTGAATGTAGATGAAGTTCATTTTGTGTCAAGGAAACAAAAGGCTCAGTTTAAACTAAAAGCTCAAATTCTCCCCTTCATAGCAAATATCAGAGCAGTTGTTAATTTCTAAAGATGTTCTATGCTAGGTGCAAATATACTTTAAACTTCTAGGGCTCTATCAAAGTAAGATGCAGATGGAACATACCAATAGATCAATGGAAGACAAGCCAAAACAGAGATAAAGAATGATGGCGTTACAGCGATCAGCAGGATGCTTCAACCAGCGAAGTCTTCATAATGTCAGCTTCCCACATGTGTCACACAACCCCAAGACGTCTCATCAAGAACGCTCCACCAAGATGTTGCACCAAGAAACCCTAAACGCAGAATGAAGAAAGCTGCTCCAGCACCATCCAAGAAGGAAGAGAATGCCTCCACAAAATGTGTGTAAAATGAATTCCAAGTCTCTCCAATATATAGGCATCTGTGGGGGTGTGTGACACATCTCTTATGCATGTGGGATAAATCAGGCCGACCTTGCACATGTGGAATAAATTCAAAATACATATTCTACTCATCTGATCAAGATGATCTTTAGATCGCTCTTGCACCTCTCCAAAAGAGGAATCCAATAAAATTATTAGCATCGTCATCTGAGCATCACAACATGGAGTTTGGACCTAGTTGCCCAAAATTAACACTCCCTCTCAACTAGAGAGAACCCCATCCACCAATGCCATCCAAACATCGTGCGTCATCCCGTCGTAACTTGCTTCGTTGGCTTCTTTATTTCAAAACAAAAGGTGAGTCACAAATACATCACTCCCGGCTAACTCAAAGTCAGCTCAGAGGTCCAAAACCTCTATAGGACTCAAAGGAGACACATACAAACTCGAAGTTGGTTTAACTGACCCGAAGTCAGTTGGAGGTCTGAAACCTTGCTTGGACTCAAGAGAGTCATATGTTAACCCGAAGCTAGTTTAACTGACCCGAAGTCAGTTGGAGGTCCAAAACCTCACTTGGACTCAAGAGAGTCATATGCTGACCCAAAGTTAGTTTAACTGACCCAAAGTCAGTTGGAGGTCTGCAGCCTCACTAGACTTGATTCCAGATCAAGTGGTTGGACACGTACCATCCTAGACATAGAGAGTACGGCAATCTCTAATGCGTCCATCGATCTTGCTATGGTCTCTATTCACATTTCCCACCTCATTGGCCAAATGAGAGGTACTTCCCATGAGTCCGAAACTCCATGGGTAGGATGCATACGGGTCACAGATCAGAGAGAGGTAAACCAACTCAATATCATCACGGTGGGGCGGAAGCACACCAACAAAGTTCGGCAAGCCTAGCCCTGTGGTTGCTTATAGCTCCAAGAAGCTATCCCCAAAGCCCCCCTGGACCTCCCAGGCTCATCATCCAACAAGACCCTCCAAATAGGGTCGTTCCACGATTAGGTTAGGAACATGACCTTCCCTAAGGGCTCTATGAGAATATCCGCGACCTGCTCATCAGTTCCTGTATGATTGAGCCTTACGGCACCTCGCTATACCATATCCCAGATAAGATGGTACCAAACATCAACATACTTGGATCGATCGTGGAACACGGGATTCTTTGACAAACGAATCCCCCTCTGGTTATCACACAAGATAACGATAGCATCTAGCACATGCTTGAACAACTCACTAAAGAGCTTTCACAACCAAGTGGCTTCACAACAGGCCATACGCACTGCAATGTATTCGGCCTTAGCGGTGCTCAAAGCTACCAACTTCTGCTTCCTGTTTGAAGCAGACCCAAGAGTGAAGCAGCATCCAAATGTGCTCTTGCGATCCACCACACTGCCATCCCAATTGGCATCAGCATATACACGGAGTCTCAAACTCCCGACAGTGTATCTCAGCCCATGGTCTATCGTGCCTCAGAGATATCTCAAGAGTTTCTTGGCACCAACCCAGTGAATGTTATGAGAATCAACCATGTGTTGACTCAAAGTGTTCACTGCACAACATACGTTCAGACGGATGTTCCCTAAGAACATCAAGGCCCCTACGAGTTGACAATACTCGATAGGATTTGCTAGCATAGGCCCAGCAGCACTTCCACTCAACTTCTTAAAGTTGAGCTCCATCGGTACGGACTTACAGTCCACCATTCCAAATCTATCCAGCAGCTTCACAATATATTTTCCTTGAGAGAGGAAAATCTCGCCAGGGCTCTGCCAAACCTCCAGGCCTAGGAAGTAATGCATCAGTTCTAGGTCTTTCATCTCAAACTCGGAAGCGAGCTCCCTCTTACACTGATGAATGAGAGGGTCGCACCAGTCAGGAAGAGATCATCCACATAGAGAACCAAAATGAGAGGCTTCTCTATCAACCTTGAAGTAAATGTTCGGATCAGCATTGCTTTGAGTGAAGCCCAGCTTCCTTAAGTAGCTATCTATCCTCTCGTACCAAGCCCCGGGGGCTTGTTTCAACCCATAGAGGGCTTTCTTCAACCTGAATACATGAGAGTCTCTATCCTGGACTTTGAACCCCAGAGGATGCTCCACATACATCTCTTCCTTTATCGAACCATGCAGAAAGGCGATCTTCTCATCCATCTGATGAAGACTCCATCCTTGCATAGCACCAAGGGTAATAATAGATCATAGGTGCAATCATAATCAAAGCCTTCCTAGAGAGAAGTCTCAGGCAACACATCTTGCCTTGTACTTTTCAGCACTCCCATCAAATCCATGTTTGACCTTATAGAGCCATATTGAGGTGACAACATCTTTGTCCTCCGGTCTTGGGACCATATCCTAGACATCATCCTTCATAATAGACTCGTATTTTTTTTACTTTATTTTTTTGGAGTATAGCATCCTTCCAGACTTGATGCTTTACGGCTTCTTCAAATGATCCAAGCTCATAGTATACTCATGGCTGTTAGATTCCCTTGGTATCTATCTGGCTTCTTGCTTTCCCGGAATGTCCACCTTTGGGGCATATGACTCTCGACATCCTCGAGAGTACCCTTAAGCCATGAGGGTCTTCTCTTCTTTCTTCCAGCAACGTCATTTGCTCAGGAGCATACACAGTTGTGGTCTCCCTCTTAATGCCAACTCCTCTTGTGAGAGAAGATATCTATAAGAACATCCTCCCAAGGATTTCACAGGCAGCATATGAGATAAGTCAGAGTGTATCAATGTCTTTGTGATACTTGAGGAACGAAGAAAAGTCCCCTATGCTTTCCTTTGGCACAACCCTGACAAATGCTTTCATGATTATTTTTGAATCCGAGCATCCTAGACACCAACTCGGAAAGGGCTTTGTAATCATGGGCCTGAATCTTATTCTCCCACTGTCAAGGCCATACAAGAATCTTAGCCATATGCTGTCATTTATCTGTCAAGCATATGGACAGGTATCATATTTTGTCATTATCATGCACATCATTATCGCTGCCAAATAGAACTGAAGATATCAAACTTCATGGTTATATATGATTTTTCATATGCCTCTGAAGGTACCACGGACCAAGTTCATATAGATTTTGCCCTATACAATGAGGTCATATATTATTTACCATCTATCACTGTTCTAAGGCTCATCGACCAACCATCTTAAATTTATTCAAAGACAGACAAACTTTCCATGTAAGAATTAATTTTACATACCTCTTCTTTTGTCTATTTTTTTACAATAGATTTCCAACATCATTGCCCTAAACAAGTAGATGGCCCAATCAAAGACTGCAATTTGGCATCCTGGCATTAGTGATCAAATGATACCTTCCTGAGCTAATGGGATGAAGCTTGGTCTGGTTAGGGCTTCTTGTAAATCATTGTTATTCCAAAACTTCCTCATTTCAGCTGCAGCCTTTCTTGGCATACTTGATGTTGCCCTTCGTTGTCTCTAAGGGTTGATATGAACCCTTGATAGACATCTCGGCCTCCTTATCTGTGCTTGTGTATACCTACGACCCTTTTTGAAGTAACAGGTCTGAAGTGCAGATGTACCAAGAGGGAGATTATACCTTACATTGCCCATAATTCAGCCCACAAATTCGGCCTACTCTCTCTATTCTTGAAATCAGATCTGTAATGACAAATTTACCCATACAAGGAGACCAGAATCCTCCTCAAGTCCAGCGACTGTCCTATCTGAAGCTATTAAAATTTGGTTACTAGAGGACAGGTGGTTCCCTAAGGCTTTGATCTTTGGCCTAGGGAAAAGTGTCCAAAAGGAATTTAATTTTTCTCCTAAAGTGACTTTATAAGTTATAAAGTCAAATCTAATTTAAAAGTGACTTTAAGTGATAAAGTTACTAAGTCTAATTTTAAAGTGATTTTAATAAAGTCAATGTGAAATTAGAAAATAAAAAGTGACTTTGGAAATAAATGACTAAGAGGGTCTTTATTAAAGTGGGGTGAATTAAAAAATAGAAAGTGAAATTTAAATGAGCATTTAATCTTAGCCCTAGATCTAAAGCTATCTCAGCCACTGGATTTAGGGATTCCCCAAAAATCACTTAGGGTTAGGTTAAAGGAGAAAAAGGAGAGAAACAATCATTCAGTCTTTCATGAGCAGATTGAGAGATGAGGAGAGAAAGCAAGGGAGAAGAAGGAGGGCAGCAGCACTTATATTCAGCAAATCCGTACAGCAAGGACAGAGCACAAAGTTCAAGGCAAGTGGGCACGAATTTCGAGGGAGGAAAATCAGCATTTATTGCAGCATGTTTTTCGAGTTCCGTATAGCAGAGAGAGAAAGTTGGTTCTCTGGAATCCGTACAACAGCACGCAAAACGAGGTCCGTACAGCACAGAAATCGAGGCAACATTTGCAGAGATTTCGAGGGAGGCGGTACAGTTGTTCTGGCATTGTTTTCGGTGTTGTCCGTATAGCATTTAAGGCTGTACTTTCTGCTAATATTTTCTGTTTGTATTTGGCACGAAAATCGAGGCGGAGTTTGTGCACGGTTTTCGAGATAAGAAAATTTATGAGGTTGTTGTAATTTTTGCTGTGTAATTTTTGTCTCACTGTAAAAGTTATTTATCAGAAATAAAGAGAAGCTTTCGAACTGGTTTTCCCCAAGAGTTGTAGGGGGTTTTTCCAAGGTCATCTTCACCAAAAATCAGCGTGTCAATTTTCTGTGTGTGGCTGATTTATTTTTCTAAGTTTTATTTCTGCATTTCAGCACTGTGAAATTTCCAGAATTTGTGTTTTCAGAAAATATTTATTTTTTCAGCTTGTTGAATATATGGCTATGGGAATGGGCATTTAACTTTATGGGATAAATAAGGAGAAACTGAAAACCGGGGTTGGGAACAAAATTTCTACATGGTATCAGACCTTGTTTACTGAAAAGTGCAGTTTGGGACAGCAAGGAGAAAATTTATAGCAAGCTGATTTTACACACAGAAAACAGAACCTTTACTACAGTAGTGTTATTTTCAGTTTATTAGGATAGCAAGCATGTCTTTAAGCTTGAGGGTGGAGGATAGGTTAGATGGGCATAGCAACTACAGTGTATGGAAGGAAAAAATGCAAAGCATCTTTGAGGAGGCAGAAGTCTGGGGTATAATGGTGCATACCCAACAGCACCCTGTGAATGTGCATACTGATGTTGTTCAGTTGGCAGACTTTAACAAGAAGAATAACAAGGGTAAGAGATTGATTCTGGATGGTATTAAAGACCATGTCATTCCTCATGTGAGAGGAAAGAGACTTGCTCATGAGATGTGGACAGCCTTGACCAATCTCTACCAGAGTGCCAATGAGAACAGAAAAATGGTCCTAAAGGAGAAGCTAAAGGCCATTAAGATGGCTAAGACTAATAGTGCTACTGCATATCTCACAAAGATCACTAATGTGAGAGATGCGTTGGCAGCAGTTGGAGAGGTCATTCCACCCACTGAGTTGGTGCGGATTGCAGTGAATGGCCTTCCTAGTTCATGGCTGAACTTTGCTAATGGGATCTGTGCACATGAGACCCTTCCCACTTGGGAGAGGTTCTGGGATGATTGCATGCAGAAAGAAATCAGAAAGAGCCAGCTTGGGGCAGCCAAACCAATTGAGCAGGATGAGGATGTAGCATTGTTAGCAAGAGGCAAGAAAGGCAAGGGAAAGAAGCAAGCTTCCACAACTAGTGGTGGGGACAAAGGCAAAGGTAAAGGTAATTAGGCGAACACACAGAAGGACTATTCCAAGGTGAAGTGTTGGAATTGTCAAAGGATGAGACACTATGCAGTTCTGTGTCCGGAGAAGAAGAAGAAGAGGAAGAACCAGAACATGGCAGCATCAGCAGAGATAGAGGACTTTTCGGATAGCTTTGACCGGGAGTTTGGGTTCATTGCTTGTGAGGCCACTAATGCAGGATCACCTGCCACGGAGGTTGAGAGGGAGTGTGCATTTCCCTCCACTAGCGAAGCATCTTCAGGTATCTGATATGTTGACAGTGGGGCTTCACGTCATATGACAGGAGTCCGTGAGTACTTCTAAGAGCTTTCAGAGAGTGGCACTGATATAGAGGTAGTACTCGGAGATGATAGCATTTTTAGAGCAGTCAGTGTGGGGACATTGACATTTTATAGGGAACCCGAACCTCCCTTGAAAGTGTCAGATGTTCTATATGTGATAGGGATGAAGAAGAACCTCATATCTGTCTCAGCATTGGAGGACAGAGGATATGAGATATTGTTCAGTAGAGGACAGGTGCTTATATATCCTAGGGGCGCTCTAGCTGAGTCAGCTAGAGTGATTGGTGTACGCCATGCAAAGGTGTACAAGTTTGCATTTCATCTCCTTTTGGCATTGAGAAGTAGTGCCGGCAGCAGAGCTAGCAGTTCAGAGTTGTGCGAGATTTGGCACCGCAGGATGGGGCACATGTATCATGGAGCCTTGAGGACATTGCGGGAGATCACTACAGGTGTGCCAGATTTCAGTACTGATCACATTGATACATGCAGAGGATGTGATATGGGCAAGTTTGCTAAATCCCCTTTTCCCAGCAGTGACTGCATATCGACTAGGATACTTGATTTGATTCATACCGATGTGAGTGATCGGATGTCTCATGTTTCCTTGAGTGGATATGAGTATTATATTTTATTCATTCATTATCACTCCAGGAGGACCTGGATTTATTTCTTGAAGACCAAGAGTGAGGTCTTCAAGTGGTTTCAGGAGATCAGAGCTCTTGTGGAGACTCAAACAGGTCGGAAGATCAAGTCCCTGAGGTCGGACAATGGAGGGGAGTACACCCTTGGTGAGTTTGTTGAGTATTGTGCGGAGGCAGGCATCAGGAGGGAGTTCACAGTTCCTTACAACCCCCTAACAGAACGGGGTTGCGGAGAGGAAAAACAGATCTATCGTTGGGGCTGCCAAAGCCATGTTACATGATCAAGGGTTACCATTGTTTTTGTGGGCAGAGGCCTGCAACACTGCTGTATATTTGCAGAACAGGAGTCCGCATCGTGCCTTGGGGCATGTGACTCCAAAGGAGACTTTTTCTGGGAAGAAACCTAATGTTGGTCACTTATGTATCTTTGGGTGTATTGCATACTCCTACGTACCCAAGGAGAAGAGGACCAAGCTAAAGCACACCGCAGAGAAGGGTATCTTTGTGGGCTACAGTGAGACCTCGAAAGCCTTTCGGATTTATATTCCTGCACAGAGGAGAGTTGTTGTCAAGCGGGATGTGAAGTTCGAGGAGGACAGGGCTTTCAGGAGGTCACAGGAGTTAGAGTATCTAGATCGGCCAGACCCTCAAGAGCAGCTGAGTCAGGCACAGGGATCCAGTGATCAAGAGGATCAGGAGGCACATCGATTATGGTGCCAGGTCCATCAGTGAGCAGTGGCTCGCAGAGTCAAAGGGGTGGTGCTTCGAGCAGCATGCAGAACAGTCTGCAGAGCAGTTCACTAGGGAGTCCACTGATGGACAGTTCACACGGTACTTCAGCATATACAGGTTCAGGTTCAGGCAGGAGGACAGCAGACAGACAATCAGGAGTTCAAGCGCCTGATGAGGATGAGGAGTTTCATTCTCCAGTGGAAGAAGCGTGCTCAGGGAAGGGGAAGCCCAAGTGGCTTCAAGATACCTTGAGAGAGGCCACATCTGTTGCTAGGCCGAAGAGACCAGTCAGAGAGAGCAGACCACCTGAGAGGTTATGTAGCTATATGGCAATGGTTGCTAACATCGTTGACTCTGAGCCTTCTAGCTATGAGGAGGCAGCTAGCCAGCATGTCTGGAGAGAGGCCATGCAGAAGGAGTATTCTTCTATCATGAAGAATGATGTTTGGGAGGTGGTGCCGAGGTCTGAGGGCAAATCCGTGGTTACTTCCAGATGGCTTTACAAGGTAAAGCATGTTGCAGATGGCAGCATGGAGAAATTCAAGGCAAGGTTTGTGGCTAGAGGTTCTCCCAAGTAGAGGGAGTAGATTATGAGGAGACCTTCGCTCCTGTGGCTCGATATACTTCCATTCGCTCCATTATATTGATAGCAGCAGAGATGGGTTGGAAGATCCACCAGATGGATGTGAAGACCACATTTCTCAATGGCTTCATACAGGAGGAGGTGTACATTGAGCGGCCACAGAGCTTTGAGGCACATGGGAAGGAGCCCCATGTATGCAGACTAAAGAAGACCCTTTATGGCCGGAAGAAAGCTCCTAGAGCTTGGTACTCCAGGATTGATATGTACTTGCAGGAGATGGGTTTCACAAAGAGTGATGCAGATCCAAACCTATACTTTATTGTGATAGGTGAGGAGCCTCTCATTCTGGTATTGTATGTGGATGACTTGGTCATTACGGTTGCAAAGAGACTCATAGAGGGCTGCAAGAGAGATCTTGCATCGGAGTTCGAGATGAATGACATTGGCTTGATGCATTACTTTTTGGGTTTGGAGGTGTGGCAAGAGGAGGGGCATTTCTTCCTAGGACAAGGGAAGTATATTGTGGACATCCTTAGCAGATTCCACATGGAGGATTGTAGACCCATGTCGACACCAATGATCACCAACTGGAAGAAGCTTCACGCTTCAGATTCCGAGTTGGTGGATCCCACATTGTATAGATAGTTGATTGGTTCCTTGATGTATTTGGTCAACACTAGACCAGATATATGTTTTGCAATCAACACAATGAGCCAGTTCATGTGTGAGCCCAGGAGGGTGCACTGGGTTGCTACAAAACACATTTTGCGATACTTGCAGGTGACAGTGGATTATGGTCTGGATTATAGGCAAGGAGATGGAGTGAGATTCGCAGATTACACTGATTTTGATTGGGCAGGTTGTGCTTCTGATAGGAAGAGCACTTCAGAGTGTTGTTTTGGGTTGGGTTCGGCAATGGTGTCGTGGTTCAACCGAAAGCAGCAGTCAGTAGCATTGAGTTCAACGGACGCAGAGTACATGGCAACCAATCTAGCTAGTTGTGAGGCCATCTGGCTTCGCAAGATGTTGTTTGGCTTATTTGGTCAGTCGTTGAGACCTTCAGTGATATACTATGATAATCAGAGTTGCACTAAACTCACGGAAAATCCAGTATTTCATGACAGGTCAAAGCATATTGGCATCAGATATCACTTCATCAGAGACTATGTTCAGAAGGGAGTTGTGAAGCTTGACTATATTTCCACTGATGAGCAGGTTGCAGATATATTTACCAAAGCCTTACCACGGGGCAAGCATGTCTACTTTAGAGACAAGATGGGTGTGGTGAGGAACACCTTCCTCGGTAAGAGGGAGTGTTGAAATTTGGTTACCGA
Organism: Pinus albicaulis; assembly: GCA_034641835.2. NCBI lineage: Eukaryota > Viridiplantae > Streptophyta > Pinopsida > Pinales > Pinaceae > Pinus > Pinus albicaulis. The sequence goes on along the minus strand of CM076584.1, from coordinate 1,039,320,757 downwards.
AGGACAAGTGGTTCCCTAAGGCTTTGATCTTTGGCCTAGGGAAAAGTGTCCAAAAAGAATTTAATTTTTCTCCTAAAGTGACTTTATAAGTTATAAAGTCAAATCTAATTTAAAAGTGACTTTAAGTGATAAAGTTACCAAATCTAATTTTAAAGTGACTTTAATAAAGTCAATGTGAAATTAGAAAATGAAAGTGACTTTGGAAATAAATGACTAAGAGGGTCTTTATTAAAGTGGGGTGAATTAAAAAACAGAAAGTGAGATTTAAATGAGCATTTAATCTCCGCACTAGATCTAAAGCTATCTCAGCCATTGGAAATAGGAATTCCCCAAAAGTCACTTAGTGTTAGGTTAAAGAAGGAAAAGGAGAGAAAAGATAATTCAGTCTTTCATGAGCAGATTGAGAGAGGAGGAGAGAAATTAAGGGAGAATTTCTGAGTAGTGAGAAGGAGGGCAGCAGCACTTATATTCAGCAAATCCGTACAGCAAGGACAGAGCACAAAGCTCAAGGCAAGTGGGCACGAATTTCGAGGGAGGAAAATCAACATTTATTGTAGCACGTTTTTCGAGATCCGTATAGCAGCAAAGAGGTACGAAAATCGAGGTCCATACAACAAAGAGAGAAAGTTGGTTTTTTGGAATCCGTACAACAGCAAACAGCACGCAAAACGAGGTCCATACAACAGTTGTATAGCACGAAAATCGAGGAAACATTTGCACAGATTTTGAGGGAGGCTGTACAGTTGTTCCAGCACAGTTTTCGGTGTTGTCCGTACAGAATTTAAGGCTGTACTTTATACTGATCTTTTCTATTTGTATTTGGCACGAAAATTGAGGCAGAGTTTGTGCACGGTTTTCGAGATAAGTACATTTATGAGGTTGCTATAATTTTTGCTGTGTAATTTATGTCTCACTGTAAAAGCTATTTATCAGAAATAAAGAGAAGCTTTCGAACTGGTTTTCCCCAAGAGTTGTAGGGGGTTTTTCCAGGGTCATCTTGACCAAAAATCAATGTGTCAATTTTCTGTGTGTGGCTAATTTATTTTTCTGAGTTTTATTTCTGCATTTCAGCATTGTGAAATTTCCAGAATTTGTGTTTTTAGAAAATATTTATTTTTCCAACTTGTTGAATGTATGGTTATGGGAATGGGCATTTAACTTTATGGGAGAAATAAGGAGAAACTGAAAACCAGGGTTGGGAACAAAATTTCTACAGAAGCATCTCTATCATAGCAACAAATTGTCGTCACTGTCACCACAAAAACTCATCACCAAACTGTGATGTAGCCGCATTGAATCTTAATGTCATGACATCAAAGATATCACTGAATTTCAGCGGCTTCTTTATAAAACTGATATAAGACTCCTTCCTAGCAACAAGACAGATATCAAAATTCATGTCATTGTAATTATACACACGAACTTCAGAGATACATCTAACGTGTCTTAAGTTCTATGATCCGAATTTTGGGTAGATCTAAGTTTCATCACCCTTGAAACATATTTTTGGTGTCTACATCATCCGAACTTGTTTCTGTACAGGAGATTCGAACCTTGTTTCTGTTTAGCCCATCCGAGAACTTTAGAGAGATATGACTTCGCTGTCCCTAGAAAGGTCCTCGCTTTCCCTTAGATGACTCTTCAAACTCCATATGACAAAAATCGTAAATACGTAACTGTCCAAATGCATGATCCAGAATTCTGCCTTTAAACATAAGCAATCATAAGTGGTCAAATGTAGTCAGAGATTTTCTCACCTACTTTAGATATGAACTGAGTTCTGGTTAAGGTTTGTTGTCCTATGTAAACAAACCCTTTGCACTCTAAACATTATTACAAGGCTACGGATTCCCTTTTTAAGTCACAGTCCACAATCTAAGGCTGATTAGGGCTATAGTTACAGCCTTCCACAACTGGTTAGAGCTAGATGCAGCCCTTCACAGCTTCCTGATGACAGCGACATAACTGTGACCCCAAATCTTGTCCTGTGTAGGGCTGCGGCTTGATTGAAACAACTTCCTTGGAGTTGCGGCAATCTAGGCAGCTCTAAACTATCCACAGGTCTACGACTGACTTGATGATGGATCTAGGTTTGTGGGAGAGGGTTAATAATGCTCAGATTAAGCATCATTTATCCTAGATCTGCTTGGCATCCTATCTAAGGACCTCGTTCTATATGGAGGAGGGAAATCATGTAATGAAACCCCAATACATCTACTAAGATTTTCCTGAAACCAACAGCAGTCTACCCATAGCTTCCTCGACAAGCAAATAGACTCACTCAAAATAGACCCAACCTCTTTGTTCTTTTTGAAACCCTCGGCAGCCTCTTCACGTTGTTTATAGAAGGATTTTCCACTTAAAACAGCTATTGTCTCCTACAGCACTCGACCTCCACACCCTATCCTAAGGCTCCTGCGGCTAGGCTTCTTCCAGCTGCAGTTAGGCTTCTTCTTGCTGCAGCTAGGCTTCTTCTAGCTACGGTTAGGCTTCTTCCTCCACGCTAAATGTTAGGGCACCAACAAGCCCCAACAGACTTGAAGCCAAGGTCTCCTCACTCAGCCTTCTTCCAGCAGCTCGGTCCCCTGAAAACAATCCTTACCTCGTTGCCCTAATTCTCAACTAGATGGCCTTTATCTTCTCCTAGCTCTGATTCCATGTTAATTTCTGAAAATGTTCTATGTTAGGTGCAAATATACTTTAAAATTCTAGGGCTCTATCAAAGTAAGATGCAGATGGAACATACCAATAGATCGATGGAAGACAAGCCAAAACAAAGATAAAGAATGGTGGCGTTACGGCGATCAACGGGATGCTTCATCGAACAAAGTCTTCATAATGTCAGTTTCCCACATGTGTCACACAACCCCAAGACGTCTCATCAAGAACGCTCCACCAAGATGCTGCACCAAGAAACCCTAAACACAGAATGAAGAAAGTTGCTCTAGCACCATCCAAGAAGGAAGAGAATGCCTCCACAAAATGTGTGTAAAATGAATTCCAAGTCTCTCCAATATATAGGCATCTATGGGGGTGTGTGACACATCTCTTATGCATGTGGGATAAATCAGGTCGACCTTGCACATGTGGAATAAATTCAAAATACATGTTCTGCTCATCCGATCAAGATGATCTTTAGATCGATCTTGCACATCTGCAAAAGAGGAATCCAATAAAATTATTGGCATCGTCATCTGAGCATCACAACATGGAGTTTGGACCTAGTTGCCCAAAATTAACAGCAGTTGATAAAGAAGTAGATCTGTTAACCCAAATGAAGTTTAAAATGAGTTTCAGCTAGCCTTATAATCATTTGTGAATAATTTTAGCTATCAGACTTTCGCAGAATTTTGCTCCTTATATTCATTTTTCAAAACCAAAAATTGAACAATATGTTAATCAAGAGGTTTGGGAGAAAAACACTTTTCAGGAAGTTGAAGAACAAGTGTCAAATCAGACAACATTGGAAACACCTCTTCCAAAGTAAATGGGGTTGAAAAGAACAAGTGAAAGCATTTCTCCTGTTATTTCAAGGTCTAAGTCAACAAAGTTTTCAAAAGAAGAAAGACCAGGGAAACAGAAGAAAAATCATTTGAAGTTAGAAATACAAAGGTTTCAAACAATGATGGTGTCAAGCGAGCATGTGTTTACTCTATAGCAAATTGAAGAAACAACAATTGATGCATCTACTTCTCCTTCTTCTAGTGGCCAAAGCATTTTTGCTAAATTCAGAGAGATGAAGAAAAATAATGAACTTCTAAAGTCTGCTACATATTCTCAATTTCGGAAACAAACATCCTCTACCCAAAACAGATTGTTATATGCACTAGATCCTGATAGAGGTCAGTTTCAATTGGCATTTCTTGAGCCAAAGGTTCCAGTCCCAAAGACTGCAGAGGATTACAAAACCTCCTTATTTTATTTTGATACAAAACAAATTCACCCTATAGACCAGATAGAATTACATAAGCAAAGGGTTGAAATGATCTACTCTTCTTTGACAAGTTTTGTCATCGTTGTTTCAAGATTGCAAACTTCTTTGAATAACATTCACTCTCAGTTGAAGTTAGAAAGGATGTCATCATTGGCCAAGGATACAAGGATAAAAACTTTAGAAGATATTATCATCAAATTAGGTTTGGATTCTAACAATGTTGATGCAGCGCAAGAGATCATAAAAAATAGAAATGCAAATATCCAGGCGTTGCGAAAGAGATTAAAGTTACCAACTACAGAGCATCCTCAAGCTCAGGAAGTGGGAGAACTTGAAAAAGAAAAGGAATACATGTTGCATATGATTGTGGAGCAGAATCTGCAAATACAGAAAATGGAGGTAGAGATGGAAAAGCTTTTAAAAGAGAACAAACAAAATGTTAGTGCAGGAGTTTCAGCTATGGAGACAGGATCAACAAGTCATGATTCAACTGAGCAATTATCAAGAGCAATGGTTGATCTATTATTGAGAAATGTAGAAATTGAGAAATTAAAGGCATCATTGCAAAAGTCAGGGGAAAATAAGATAAAAGCAGTCAATGCATACATTTCAGAGTGGTAGAAAATTTTCAAACTTACAAAGAAACTAGAAAAATATTTGGATGAATGAATTAGTTCACAAAATTTTTCAAAAGCTAAGGAACAGATTTGGATAGAAATAAATTCTGCAATTTCAGATTTATGGTCTTCCATAGAAATCATTTTTGAACAAGAACAGTTATTGGAGAAAGCTAAAAGGGCCATTGAAGATATCAAAGAAGAGTTGGACCATAGACCTAGAGAGGCAACCAAAATCATCAAAGTCCTAAATTCAAAAACCAAGGAAGAGCTAGAAGAAATGGGAATTGAAGATAGCACAAATGTAGTCCTTGAAGTAAGGAAAGTGTTGACTAAGAGGAATTTAATGTTGCAGCTGGAAAACAAATGTGAAAATTGGGAAGTTCAAATCAAGAAATTTCACAAAAAGTTATTTGTTCTTTAACAGAAAGGACTCCCATCATTGAGCGATTCTCACGGTGAATTAATTTAGCAGGAAGACTATCAGAAAAAATTACATGATATAGCAGCAGACAAATCAAAATTTGCTAAAGTTAAAGGAATTATTAGTAGTCAAAGTTTACTGTAGTACTTAGCAAATGATTTGTTTATTTCATATGAAATTCATCATCTTTTTGTCAGTAAACCAACTTCTGAAAAGTATACTGAGGTAGATGGGGCCAACAGAAACGTGATAAAATATTCATGTCTAGATGATGATCAGTGGGATAAGTTCATTGAACTTATCAATTGAACAAGAAGCACGTTTTCAGGCAAGGTTTCGGCAAAGAGAAGAACATTTAGGAACACAATCAGGAGATGCAGATTTGAAGCCAGCAATTAGAAACAAGATCCATGATTATTGTGCAGATTCCACTTTATTAGTCAAGGATTTCTTTTCTAAGCAATTTTGTTATAAATATCCAAATCTTTTTTGATAAACATTTATTTTTTCATGAAAAAGTTGTAATAGGTTAGAGAGTTTTGAAAAAACTCTATATGTACTTTGTAATTCGAATTAAGAAAGGTTGATACCCAGATCAAACTGAAATATTGGTTGTAATTTTGACATTCTAGAGATAATCAAAGGGTTTTGGCTTCAGCATATAACAACATTCGTGTTCATGTGAGTTTTCTTTGGGTATAATTTTTTTCATTCTTCATATGTTTAAGGTGTTAGCACTCCACCAGTTCTCTGAAGGCTGAGAAGGAGACCAACAAAGGTAACTACAGAACACTTTGACCTAGTAGCTAGCCCTACTAGGCTGAGAGGGCTCTCTCAATGAGATCACAGCTAAAGATTGACTGTGAGATGAAGATTTTAGGCTAGGTATGCAGATTAAGATTTGTTTGATTTGATTTTTGTGCTAGATGGTGGTTTAGGTCTAGGAGGACAAGATCAGGGCTCTGAAAATCAGATTTGCTAAGATGTAATGGGGCAAGGCAGGCACACACTTTAGCACTTTAGAGTTGTCGTTGTGTATATGGTAGATTGATAAGGTTTCAAAACGAGCATGAATATCATGAATTCGTTTATATCAAAAGAAAATGAACAAAAATATGAAGCTTCTCCAAAACAGAGCATTAACTCAATGAATTTTGTTTATCAACTTAGAAAGCAAACACATATAGCATGGAAATGGAAATGGAAAGTACAATACATTCAAACATATGATCACAGAAGAAGAAACACTGCTAAAGCACATACCACATGAATCCCACCACAATAGCTACAAATTTTGTCCACTGGGTCCTACCAAAATCACAAAGTACACTAGTGTTCCAAGCTAAATTCCACAACATCCCACCTTTGAAAATGATTACAAAAGGCCTCATATAGCCACTGAGGTCGAAATCCTCCCTTGGAGGTCGAATTTGCCAGCAAGAAAGTCAAATACATGCATCTATCCAAATTCTGCCACACACTAGGGAGGTTACTTAACAAATTCCTCCTTTATCTAACCATCAAGAGACATATCCTCAAAGCAATAAATGGAGGATAAGACACCTATTCAACTCCATTTTTACCATTTACATTTACATTTTGACTTTTGCATTCATCTACTTTCACCTTTTGACTTTTACAAAAATCAGACTAGGAATTGTCAAAAATTACACAGTGAAAATTTAATTAAAATCTCAGAAAATTGCAAAAAGCGCAGCACCCTGTTGGAGGCCATTTTTAGACACCTTCCTAAAGTCAAAATTGAAATCTGAGAGAACGGTAAACTAGCCCTGTCTGTCTAGTTTCCAAAACATCTTGAATTTTTTAAAATGACCCAGGGGAAGGCCTTCAAAAACTCATTCTACCAAGACTGGTCAAAAAGCGTAGTGTGGCCTCCAAAAACAAGGCAAAAAGGTGTTTTTTTAGTGGTTTTTGACCATTTTCACCCTGTAAAAGTTGATGACATGGGTTGTCAGGTGTCCAAAGTTGATGTAGAGGTGACAAGCTATTCAACCATGTGGAGTTTTTTCCATTTGGAGCTCTCCAGAAAAAGAGTAGTGTGGCCCACGCTATGCTTTTTGCAAGGTGACTGTGCTAAAAATTGCCCAATTTGACCAAAAATATGAAATTGACCAAAATATTCTCCAAAACTTCCCAAAATTGATGTATGAGGTCCTGATGAAGTATGTTATGCAATCATGGAGGCATCAGAAAGCAAATCAAGTTTACCCTTCTCCTTTTCTGATTAGGGTTTCCTTAAGCTTTTCTTGCAATTGCTTAATTTTAATTTGTGTAATCTGATTCCTTGTTTGGTAGAGGGCAGCCATGCATTTATGTATCTTGTTATCTTTGTTGGCCTTGTCAAGGAGCTTTTCTAAGTGAGTATTGACCCTTTCTAGCCAAAATTCCCTATCTTCATTGGTTTCCATGGCAATCTTCTCCTCAAAAGTGAGTTCCTTTACAAGAAGTGGTTCCTATTGTCATTCTAGCTCCAATGCTCTTTTTAGGCCCCTTGTTCTTGGTCTTCTCCTTGCCATCTATTCTTCATGCTCATCAGACTCATCATGCTCAACCACTGTTTTGCCTTTCAATTCTTGCCTCTTAGCTTTAAGTTGCTCTACCTCCATAATTAGCTGCTTTGTTTTGAGTTGACTATTCTCCTGCTCAAGGAATGAAATGATGAATTTGGACCTTGTCAAATTGTCCTGAAGTTCTTTGATTTGAGCATCTTTTTCCTTAATGATCCTTTCTAGGTTTTCATACTCTTCATGAGCCTCCAGGTCAGTTAGGTCAAAGTCATGCTCTTCATCATGCATAGAAGCCTCATGCATGGATATGTCATGTTGCACTAATGGTGATCCCTGTTTTGGTGAAGTAGGCTTGGCCCCTCCCACAATCCGTGGAGCAAACACAAGCCTAATCCATCTTTGATAAGTTTTGACCACTTTATCCTCTCCTTTCGTCTTCTTCACTATAGCCCTACTAGATGAACCAATTTCTACTTGCGTAGGTGGTGTTGATGATGAAGTAGGTCTAGTAGGCTGATTAGAAGAAGGTAAAAAGACCTCCGATTCAATGAATGTCTCCCAAGCTATGCCTAGCAGGTTAAGAGGATGTAGGACAATAATTTTGATGAGGGAGTGATGAAAGAGGTTGTTTTGTTGTAGCTCATTGTCTCTGTGTTGCACTATGTATGCCATCCTGTCTAGACTTCTATGCAAGTAGTAGGGTATGTTGAGCAGTTTCACCCTAGTAAAATGCATAAGTAGTCTGATGTGATAACTGTAGAGCCTAGAAAATCTCCCCTCACAAGTAAAATATTTCATGATGATCTTCATCAAAGGTGCAAACCTGTCAAGGAGCTAGCCAAAAGGAAGTTTTTCTTGATGTTATCTTTGTATTGAGCTTTGAGATAGGGTTGATACAATTGAGCATCCAATTCTTGGGTCTTAAACCATTTTTCACCCATGTTAGGTATCCCTGTGGCTGCTGCTATGATGTCAGTTGAGATGGTAAAGGTTACCCCTGCAATAGTGACTTGACCTTTCTTGACGTTGGTGACAAACAATCTAGTCAATTCAGGATGATATTGCACTTTTTGGACCAACTCACAAAATTCAAAACACCCAACATGCTGAAAACACTTGACTGCAAGTGGTGATGACAACAACTCCCAAGTATCTGATGGTTCATATCTTGACACTTTCCCACCCTTGTTATAAGTTTTCTTCTCCTCCTTCATAGTAGACTATGATAGCAAACCCTAGGAGCAAAATAGGGGATGGGAAAAAAGGAATGGGGTGATGGGGTTAGGAAGTAGGGATGAGTGTAGGAAAATTTTAAGAGGTGAGGAGGGATGTTAGGGACTTTAGGGAAGTGGAGGGAGATTAAAAGGATGAGAGAATAGGGCTAGGAAAATTTTACACAAGCCTATACTTTTGGCTGCCCAAAAAACGCAGCAAGTAGGGATAGGGTTTGGGGATAGGTCTAAGAGAATGAAAGTGAGAGGGGCTTAGGGTTTTAGGGATGTATTTGGGTGTGTAGGAGGTTAGGGTATGGCAGGAGAGGGATTCTAGGGTTTGCAAATTAGAAAAACATAGTCTTCAAGAAAAGCATAGCGTAGGAAGAAATTGGCAAATTTTCCACCATAGGAATGAAGAAACTGAGTGAAAAAGGATGTGGAGTACTTCAACTTACTTGTTTTACCCTTGTGAAAGCTTGTGCTGAGCTTGGAGACCTTCTGCAACTCTTTAGAAGCCTTTTAAGAAAAAGCGTAGAACCTCTGCAAAAAAGCACAACACCAGAAGGAAAAGCGCAGCGCTTGGAGGCAAAACACGATTTTTGAAAATGTATGGCCCTAAACTTGTGAGGAAATGATAAATGATGGATGAGAGTTGGATGCTAGGAAGGTAAAAGAGTGCAAATGAGTTTCATTTTTGTCTTTTTGGCCTTTTTATAAACATGAAATGACTATCTTTGAGTGATGATGGGCCCCACATGTCTTTTTCAAGCATTACTTTCATTATTTTGAACTTTGTAACCTTTGGAATTTGTAACCTTGAAACTTTTGGGGCTTATTTGGAACATTGAATCTTTTTGAAACCTTGAACTGCAACTTTTAAGAACATGAAGTACTTATTACATATAGAAACATAAAATTACATTTTTGAAATCAAAATTTATTGAAGAAACTTGCTTTGTTACCACTCCTCCAATTGCCATATTTTATGAATGAAATGACTGTTTTGATGACCTTGAAACCCTAATGACCTAATGGAGACACTGAACTGAATGAAATCATGATGGAGATGACTGAAATGATGATGATAATCTCTGAATGATGATACACTCAACTGAGTGGTGACAAGGACCGGCATGTGAAATTTTTTGAAAGGAGTGGAAATAGCCCTAGACACACTAGCCAGTGACCAAATTTTTGCTTGAAGACCTAATGAAATGACAATTTGACTATGAGACCCTAACAAGACATGATAAGAGCCCATTGATCACTGGTGACAGGCTGTAAAGACTGGCACTAACATAAAGTAATACAGAAGCACTAAGGAAGGCTAGGTTGAGTGTCAACCTCCCTGACAGCCCACTGCAAAGTTATCATCTACACTGAGACTAGCCAATTGAACAATTTGTTTGGATTAGTACCTCTGCATGATTAAATTATTACCTTCTATGATTTCTTAAATGTATTTATGTTGGCTATAGAGATTCTTCTATATGCATATGCCATATTGGATAATTTAGTATTCAGGGAGGATATTAAGTTATCAGATATTTTCTTATTTCATCTACCACAAATCATTAAAGAATTGTATGTTGTTAAGGTTGGAAACAACAATTTGTGAAGTCTTTAAGAATTAAGAGATTATAAACTAATATACATAGTTTGAATCTTTGATCATCCACATTTCAAACAAGTCCTCACTTACATGCTTTAGCACAGTTCTCGAGCATAGAACTGTCTCTAAAGGTACAACATCAATATGGCGTCGTTGTCGGGGATACAGAATTTGAAGATAATTCCCTGGGACAATGATTTAACTGTCCTCTTAATGGTGAATAAGGGTTCAGAAGGCTAAAATCTTTCACCTGGGGACTCCACTGAGTCAGAAATCTGGCTTCACGAAGACACACTAGATCTCACTCTGATCCTGAATTACTCACCATTATCATATCCGGAGATACTTGTACGGATTGCTTCTCTCAGACGTAGACTTGAAGCTTCTTCTTCTATTCTATCAAAATCAGTTTCACAGCCTGAACAACCAGAACAAATACATATACCTTCAAATATGTCTGATCTACCTCCTAAATATTTAGAACTTCTTTCTAAAGGAATAGATCTACAAACTACTCTATTGGTTCATCAACTTGAGTCTTTTGAACTCTTTGTATCCCTTTCAAAATCCTTTGATACAAAAGCCGAACTTGAATTACAATTACCTGAACTCAACCCAGGAGACTTTATATCCTCTGTTATTCATACCTATCCTTCTACTTCTGATCAACCTGAAGACAAGTTCAATGTTTATACAAATTCCCTAGCATCTAAAGATCAAGAGACAGTTGTTCCTGAAGTTCAAAAGCTAATCATCCATCCTCGATTTCCAAAAAATCCTATAATCCCAAAAAAAACCATCCACTAAGAAACCTTCATCTCCTAAACAACCAATTATCATTGGTGTGGGACCAATTGTGGCTGCTAGATATGCAGCATTAATATTGCCACTAGCATATCAACTTCATGATTTCCCTGATGGATATCTAAAGCACCTACTTAGATACTATGTTGCTAGGAAACGTGTGGACAAGGACGGGTGCGTCATTTTTTGAAACAGGGTGCATGGGTTCGTCGAGGGTATATATATATATATATATATATATATATATATATATATATATATGAATTTGTATATTTTCCAACTTTAAACAAGAAAACTAAAATATTTATGATTTAAACTTTAAAGATTTAAACATGCACATCATTGAACATTCAACATTCATATTGAAATTTCAAAATTTCTAGTTTGATATCAAAGTGCAAATTGTAGTTTACGCATACTTGTAAATCTAGCCCCAAGCTAATTTTGCCCAAAACTCTAGTAGGGAAAGAGAAGGCCAAAAGTCACATTCTTGGAAAAAAATGTAAAAAAAAAAAACACAATTAAAAGAGTGATTAGAAAAGCAAGTGATGTCAGCTGGCCATGACAAAATGTGGAGATTACAGTTAAAAAACAAGAGTTTGGAATCGCAGTTTATGGCAGTGGACTGTTTATTGAGGTTTCTTCTAGATTTTAATACTCGTCATAAGGAAGTTTTCCCATCTTTGACATCATGGGTCGATTTACTATTTAGAATTAAATTTTAATTTACTAACTTTGTTATGCAAACAATGAAGTTTGAACACAGAAAAATTAGAATTAATTCATGTCGCACGGTGAATCTTCAAGAGCTACTTGTGAATCTTCAAGAAGGGATTGCATCTCGGTGGATTGCGTCTTTGTGGGAACCTCCAATGACCAGGACAGACACCAGCGAATGCGCCAAACACACCAAGGGATGCTCACCGTCTCAATAGTCAAACCGAATGCCTGTTGTCTCAAACGGAATGTCGTCGTCCAAGTGAAATGTCGTCGTTGAAGAGTGAAGCAATTTTAGGTTTTACAGGTTATGTATTCACCTTTTGACTTTCCACGATTTTTTTTTATTTAAATTTTTATTTCAAAAATCGTTCATCAAAGAACCCTAAAGAACTCGATTTTGGGGTTCCAAGTACCCATTATCCGGGTTCCAAGTACCCTAAATGTCAAACACACCCAATTTTTTTTAACGAAGAACTCGATTCTTGGTAGCCAAACCTGGTTCTTAAGGGTTCTTTTCAGAAGAACTCGTACCTGAATCTAGTTCTCGGGGACAAGAACCCAAGACGAGTTCGAGAACCCCACCCTCGAGTTCGCGAACCCGTGCAACATAGCCTAGATACAATGGGGAAACAGGATCAAAGGTAGAAGACCATTTATTTGCATTTTTGGATTTTGCAGATAATCTGAATATAGAACATGAAGATGTATATATGAGATTGTTTTTCAAATCATTGGAAGGAAATGTTAGAATTTGGTTTAGACAGTTGCAGGCAAATTCTATTCATTCATGGGCAGATTTAATTAATATTTTTATAAATCAGTGGGAAATAAAGAAGGATCCTGTGTATTATTTAACTAAGTTTGATGATCTCAAAAGAAACCCTAATAAACTTGTATCAGATTACATCAAAAGGTTTAATAAAATTTACAACAAGATGCCCACAAATTGTAAACCCCTAGCTACTGCAACAAAAGTTAGGTTTTCTAAGGCTTTTGACAATGATTTTGCATTAGTGTTGAGAGAAAGGAAATCTAGAACTTTGGCAGACATACAAACTGATGCAATTGAAGTTGAGGCTAACAAAGCAGCATGAGGGAAGTTGCAAGCAAAAGCAAAAAACAAAGGAAGAACATCAAAAAATAGATGAAATTACTTCAATGTTAAGAAACTTGTCTAACAATCTCAAAAATGGAAACTCAGCCTAGACAAGCACAACAAATGTAAACAGACCTCCAGGACCCTACAGAAGGCCTTTCCAAGCATATATTTTACAGAGAGAGAGAGACAAAATATTGACCAGCAAATTCAACCTCCATTAATGATTGATGATCAAGATATTGAGGAAATAACACCAGTTGTAGATGATATCAATTATTTTGTTGTTCAGCCACTTAAAGGTGTTATTGTTCCCATAAATCAAAATCAATCATTAGTTCAGTGGAATCCTCTAATGTTTCCAAATATCAAGCTTTTTCAAAATTTCTAATTGTTGAACTTAATAAAAGAGATGATTTAAGGCTGAGAGAAAATTCGGGTAGACCAATTAAGAAAGTTACTTTTGATGTATCACAAGATAAAACTACTAAAGCTTCATCCTCGAAGTAGCAAACCCAATCACAAGATTAGTCAAAAGTGGAAAAGGTGGCTCCTTTTGTTTTTAATGTAGAAAAGGAATTAGAAAAGGTTAAAATTCCAATTCCTTTATCTGAGCTAACAAGAAATCTTGGTTATAAGCAGCAAGTGTCTAAATGGATGCAATCTTCAAGTGTGGATGTTGAAGGTGATGTGATCAGTTTGCAAGATGAAAAACTATCTGTTATTTTTGGTCCAAGTCTTAATATTCAAGATGAGAGTGTTCCTCCTTTTTATCTAATTCTAAAGGTCCATGATTTTTTCCTCTATAATTGTATGTTAGATTTTGGAGCATCTCATAATCTAATACCAAAAATCATTATGGATCAACTCCAGTTACAGGTGATAAGGCCTTATCGTGATTTGTACTTCTGATTCTAAGAAGGTGCAGTGTTTGGGACTAATCAAATATTTGGTAGTGACCTTAGTCCAAATCCCAATAAAAAGTGTGGGAATGGATATAGTAGTCAAAGATATCCCTCCCAAATTTGGTACGTTGCTATCAACGTCCTGGTGTGCTAAGCTTGGAGGAAGTTTACAAATGGATATGTCATATGTCATTATTCCAGTCTATGGAGGAGAATATTTAAGGTTGTATAGAGAACTTAGATTTATAAATATCGTTATTGATGCTAGACAAGTTGTGAACCACCCTATCTATTCCATAGATCAAGACTTAGGGTGCTTCATTTTAGTTGTAAATGAAGAATGTAATGTACAAAATAGAATATAAGGCACTGTAAATTTTCCTGAGTCGTCAAAAAATGATATTTGGATAATGCATTTTAATGGAGCTTCTTCCAGAGATGGATCAGGGGCTGGAATTGTTTTGATTTCTCCAGAAAAGAAAATTATTAATCAATCTTTCAAAGTGGAATACAAAGTCACTAATAATGTAGCAGAATATGAAGCGTTAATTCTTGGTTTGGAATTAGCTAAAAAATGAATGTGCAGAGATTATCAATATGTGGTGATTTCGAGTTGGTGGTGAAACAAATTAGGAACTTTTGTCGAACTAAGCATCCCAGATTGAAAGCTTACAGGAATGACGTATGGGACTGTACAGAAAATCAAGCTTTCAACAATTTAATATTTATGTATACCAAGGGAGGATAACGTACAAGCAAATTCTCTAGCAGTTTCAGCAAGCACCTTCAAAGTTCCACATTCCTTCTAGCTGCAATATCAGGTTGAAGTTAGATACAGACCTTCTATCCCAGACAATGTGAAACACGGGCAAATATTTGAAGATGATGAGCAACTCAAAAATATTTTACAAACCATTGAAGACTTTTCTTGTTTGCATATTGATGAAGAGAACGATGAAGACAATCTTAAAGACACTGATAATCAAATTGCAGATTTAAAACAAAGTAAAGTTGATCATGACATAATTCATTTGCCAAATAATCATATTCCAAAGGGATTGGTACCCCTTGAAAAACTTTTTGATCGGAATAATGTCCCTAATCCTACATTGTTGAAACCTTCACAGGATTATATCGGCCAAATTCCACCTTGGAACAGCTCATTTGATGGAGATGATGATTGCATTAAATTCCTCTTTTCGAGAGGACCAAAATAGATATAAAGATCATCCAATTTGGACAAGCAAAAGAGCATTTTTGAATTTACGCCCACACATGTGCAAATTGTTCAGGTCGGCCACATCAACATGTAGGTTCATGAAGCCCAATGGACGTGACACTTCACCCACAACGAATTATATAAATAGAAGTGACCTCTCACCTCATTTGGCATCATCATCACTCACACATTGCATCTCCTTTTCTCATTGGTTCGTACAACATTGGGTATTCTTCTCTCTCACACATGTGGATCAAGGAGGACGAATTTCAGAAGCAAAATTACAAGGCCGAAATTACAAAGTTGACTGTAGTTTGACTAGCGTGACTTTGACCTTCCTAGGAGAGTTTGAATTTGATTTTTTTCGGTGATTATCTGTTTGGGTAGGCTGCATCTTTTGAAACAGAAACCAAGGTATTATGAGCACTTTGACCGTAGACCAAAATTGCAAGTTGATCGCAGATTTCAGGAGAGCAGTTTGACCAATTTTGACTGTTGACTTTGTCACTATTTTGGGCTGACTTTGACCTCTTGATCAAGCCGAGTTTGACTCGGGAAGATCGAGCTATTTTGAGGACATTACTGCTTTGACCAGCATTCACTTTCTGGTTAGCGTTGAAGTTTGACTGCAGTTGACTGCAGAAATTGACAGGGTTGTTTTGACTTTGAATTGGGCAAGTCAATTTGAGTTTTGTATTCTCTCTCTCTACTGAACATTTTGATATAATAATAAGAAGAATTGATCCAAGAGTTTTCCCCACATTGGGGTTTTTCCCTGGCATCCGCCAAAATCTGGTGTCCTCTTGTCTTATGCATTTTGTTTCATGTTCTATCTACTTTTACCATCAACATAATTAATGGTTAATGTGATTACTACTGGTAATCTAAATTGGATATTATCATTGGGCTGCTAAAGGAACATTGAAGTAATTGTGCTAGGCATAGAACATAACATTTTTAACCAAAAATTAACATGGTATCAGAACCCAGGTGAAGAAAAAGCCCAAGCAAGAGAAAGAAAAGCAATCACTAAGAAAAGAGTTGTTGGACAAAAATATTGGTCTAGCTTCAATGACGACTACATCATACTTCAAATTTGAGGATAAGCTCAAGGACAAATTTGATTATCATTCATGGAAGGATGTGATGAATGAGGAGTATGGCTCAATCATGAAGAATGATGTCTGGGATATGGTTCCTAGACCCAAGGACAAGTTTGCGGTCACTTCTAAATGGCTTTACAAAATCAAACATGGGAGTTGATGGGAGTGCTGAAAAATACAAGGCCAGGTTCGTTGCTCGAGGCTTCTCTCAAAAGGAAGGAGTGGACTATGACGATATATTTGTACCGGGTGCCCGATATACCACTATCTGATCTATTATTGCTCTTACTGCCTCTCGAGGATGGAGCCTACACCAAATGGATGTTAAGACTGCTTTCTTGTATGGCTCACTTAAGGAAGAAGTCTACGTAGAACAACCTGAGGGGTTCGAAGTACGAGATCAAAGGACACACGTAAGCAAGTTGAAGAAAGCCCTCTATGGGTTGAAGCATGCCCCTAGGGCTTGGTATGAGAGGATTGATAGCTATTTTATGAAGCTTGGATTTACAAGGAGTGAAGCTGATCATAACCTATATTTCAAGGTTCAAAAGGACATGCCTCTCATTTTGGTCCTTTATGTAGATGATCTCTTTCTGACAGGTACAGACCCTCTCATTTATCAATGCAAGAGGAAGTTGGCTTCCGAGTTCGAGATGAACCTAGGTCTAATGCATCACTTCCTAGGTCGAAGGTTTAGCAAAAGCCAAGTGAGATTTTCCTTTCTTAAGGAAAATATATTGTGAAGTTGCTCGAGAGATATGGGATGGTGGATTGCAAGTCTGTGTCTACTCCAATTGAACTCAACTTCAAGAAGCTATGTGGAAGTGTTGTTGAGCCCGAACTAGAAAATCCTTCTGAGTATCGACAACTAGTGGGGGCCCTGATGTTCATGGTAAACTCTCGTCCGAACATATGCTTCGTTGTGAATACATTGATTCAATTTATGGTCGAGCCTCATCACATACATTGGATTGCTGCTAAGAATCCCTTGAGATATCTTTGTGGCACAATCAACTATGGTTTGAGACACACTGCCGAGAATTTGAGACTACATGGACATGATGATGCTAACTAGGCTGGTAGTGTGGTGGATCGTAAAAGCAAGCCTGGATGTTGCTTCTCATTCTGAGGCCGAATACATTGCCGCTAGTATGGCTTGTTGTGAAGCTATTTGGTTGAGGAAGCTCTTTAGTGAGCTATTTGAGCATGTGTTGGATACCACCATGATCTTCTGCGACAACGAAAATGGGATTCACTTTTACATTGCCGCTAGTATGGCTTGTTGTGAAGCTATTTGGTTGAGGAAGCTCTTTAGTGAGATATTTGAGCATGTGTTGGATACCACCATGATCTTCTGCGACAACCAAAATGGGATTCACTTTTACATTGCCGCTAGTATGGCTTGTTGTGAAGCTATTTGGTTGAGGAAGCTCTTTAGTGAGATATTTGAGCATGTGTTGGATACCACCATGATCTTCTGCGACAACCAAAATGGGATTCACCTTTCAGAGAATCCCATGTTCCACGACCGCTCCAATTACATTGATATCAGGTACCACTTTATCCAGGATATGGTACACCGGGGAGCAATAAGGCTCCAACACATCAAGACTAATGAGCGAGTCGCAGACATCCTCACGAAGCCCTTAGGGAAGGTCAAATTCTTAGCCTTCCGAAAGAAACTTGGAGTCATGGAAAGACCCTCCTATGAGGGTCCTGCTTGAGTTGGACACTGAGCTCTCGGAGCTCCTAGGGGCTTGGGGTACTTCTTGGAGCTATGAGCGACCATAGGGTAAGTCGTTCACCTTCCCCTATTGGTGCACTATGTACAGGGTGAGTGGTTCACCTTCGCCCATGTATGATGGCACATGTGTGAAGGGTGAGTGGTTCACCTTTCCCTACAATTGACATATGCATAGGATGAGTGGTTCACCTTCTCCTATGGCATATGAGCAAGATGAGTGGTTCACCTTCTCCTGTGGATGCCCCACATTACATCCTACCCATGTAGTTCGGTAATCATGGAAAGTACCTCTCATATGGCCAATGAGTTGGGAAAAGTGGATAGGGACCATGACACTACCGATGGACGCATCGTGTACTGTTGTACTCCCTATGTCTAGGATGCATGGTGTTCAACTTGATCTGAGACCAATTGAGGTTCTACCTTTGGATTGACTTTTGTCAGTGGAGAGTGGTAAGGTCTTGTGACTCACTCTCGATCAATTCTTCTTCATTATTACTCATGGTTCAATAGAGCAGAGATGACATGATAGAGATGGTACATGACAACAAGATGGCATGATGATCGATGATGGATTGGTAGGTGGAATTTCCCTAGTTGAGAGGGAGTGTTAAAACTGGAAACTAGGGCCAAATTCCACCATGGGACAGCTCATTTGTTGGAGATAATGATTTCATTAAATTTCTCTTTTCGAGAGGACCAAAATTAATATAAAGATCATCCAATTTGGACAAGCTGAAGTGAATTTTTGAATTTATGCCCACACATGTGCAAATTGTTCAGGTCGGCCACATCAACACATAGGCTCATGAAGCCCAATGGATGTGACTCTTCACCCACAACGAATTGTATAAATATAAGTGACCTCTCACCTCATTTGGCATCACCATCACTCACACATTCTCTCTCCTTCTCTCATTGGTTCATACAACATTGGGCATTCTTCTCTCTCACACGTGTGGATCAAGAAGGACGAATTTCAGAAGCAAAATTACAAGGTTGAAATTAGAGAGTTGACTGCAATTTGACCAGCATTGAATTTGACCTTCCAAGGAGAGTTTTGACTTCGATTTTTTTGGGTGATTATCTATTTGGGAAAACCGCATCTTTTGGCACAGAAACCAAGGTATTCTGAGCACTTTGACCACATACCAAAATTGCCAATTGACTGCAGATTTCAGGACAGCAGTTTGAACGAGTTTGACTATTGACTTTGTCACTGTTTTGGGCTAACTTTGACCTCTTGATCAGGCCGAGTTTCACTAGGGAAGACCTAGTTGTTTTGAGGACATTCTATTTCTGCTTTGACCAGCATTGAATTTCTGGTTAGGGCTGAAGTTTGATTGCAGTTGATTGCAGAAACTGACAGGGTTGTTTTGACTTTGAATTGGGAAAGTCAATTTGAATTTTGTACTCTCTCTTTCTGCTAAACATTTTGATATGAAAATAAGAAGAATTGATCAAAGGGTTTTCCCCACATTGGGTTTTTTCCCTGGCATCCGCCAAGTCTGGTGTCCTCTTGTCTTGGCTTGTCTTCTGCATTTTGTTTCATGTTCTATCTACTTTTACTATCAATATCATTAATGGTCAATGTGATTGCTACTCGAAATCTAAATTGGAAATTACCATTGGTCTGCTAGAGGAACATTGAAGTAATTGTGTTAAGCATAGAACATACCATTGTTAACCAAAAATTAACATATCTATACCAAGGTTGGATAATGTACAAGCAAATTCTCTAGCAGTTTCAGTAAGAACCTTCAAAGCTCCAGAATCCTTCTAGCTGCAATATCAGATTGAAGTTAGATACAAACCTTCTATTCCAAACAATGTGAAACACTGGCAAATATTTGATGATGAGCAACTCAAGAATATTTTACAAACCATTGAAGAAGTTTCTTGTTTGCATATTGATGAAGACAATCTTAAAGATATTGATAATCAAATTGCAGATTTAAAGCAGAGTATAGTTGATCATGACATAATTCAGTTGCCAAATAATTGTTGAAGAATGTAACTAGGTTCGGTCTTCATAATTGTACTTGAGTCAAAAATGAAATATATTTGTCAAAAGAAAGCAAAAGAAATTTTATTATTAATTAAATTGACTTGTTAAAGCATGGGTTTCATGCTTGGGTCAATTATCATAGGTCAAGCCTCCATTGTAGGCTTTAGGATTTTTATTTGAGTCAAAAATCAATTTTGTTTGGTCAAAATCTTCCTCCGTCAAGTCTACTTACAAGTCGACCTCCAAACTAACAGTCAACAAGTTGACTTCACAAAATAAACTCATGTCGTCTTATTTCAATGGGAAACTACTATATATAGGTGTGTAAACTTCGGTCAAAATTGCAGAGATGAAGTTTGGTGTACCTCAGAGACATGGTTTCGGTAATTTCAGAGAGAAGAACTCGGATCTTTTCTGTGATCAAGTTCGGTTAGCTACAGCAGAGAATGGACACAAGTTCGGTGCTATATGATGGGAGAAAATTCGGTATATCTCAATAGAAGAAGTCAGACGAGAAGGTTAAATGACTAAAGACCTAAACCAAAGTTTGGAAACATTACTGAAGTCAAAAATTGGGCCTTCATCACAGGACCGAGGACTCAAACTAGTGTTGTCACCACAGGACCAAGACATGACAATATTGCAGTATTTTGCTGGACCGAAAGTTGAGTTATCTCCACGGTACCGAGGACGAAAGCTCATTGGAACATCACAAAACTGAAGTATTGAAGTTTGTTTGGAACTGTCACGAAGCATAATTAAGATACCACTGAATTGAAGCATGATGTGTCAATGTTGACTTGATGGATAGAAGTAGTCTTTGGTCTAGGTTGTGAGGGTCTTGGTCGTCTCAATTGTGTCTTGAACCTACAGAAGGAAGAATTACTTGACTAGGTTCTCCCCTACGTAGGGGTTTTTCCCTAGATGCGTGCCTACATTTCGTGTCATTTTCTATTTGTCGTTTGGCATTAGTCTTGATGATAAGAAAATATAAATCAAAAGAAAGAAAATTAATAATGAAACATCACAAGATAATGTCATAATAAGAGAAATCAATTAATTTTCCATTCTATTGGATTTCTCAACATGGTATCAGAGCTATGGTGGAAAAAGGTTGAAGATCACCTTATTGGCAAGAACGAAATGCAGTTATACATTCAAGGACCAGATGGTTAATTAAGAATCGAGTTGTCTGGAATAGAAAACAAAGGTGTAAGGCTCCTTTGAAGGCTCCTTTGAGTAGTCTGAAGTCATCATAATTTTTGTGTCACAAATTCTTGTCATCAATCATCAAAGAAGCTAGCAGAAATATATTAAGAAAGAAAAGATCCTCTGTTCAAAAATATGAACCTCAACATTGATAAAGAAAGTTGACCTTGGACTCAAAAGCAGAAATTTGAATGAAAGAAATTGATCCTTGAAAAGAACAATCATCCTAAAATGGACAGTATCCGATATTGAAGTCTCCTCAAACAAAGGGTATTCAATGTTCTAGGAATCGGCTCAAAGAGATTAAGTATTGTCATTGTTCCTCACTTAACAAATGCACATGCAGCAAGTCTAAAGGACTATCAAATCAAAGGTATGTAAACTCGAGGTACGTATATTTATTTCTAGATTTCAATATATCTATTGTTATAGAAAGGTCCATATAATCCTTGTTTATAGTTAGTCTAGGGTAAAGACTGTAATCCCTAGATGACATACGAAAATATCATATTAGAACCTTAATCCTTATCTTCTAAGGTTTACAAGTAATCTAGGATGTCAAGAAGAATCCTATTGTTGATTGGAAGAAAGGATAACTTGATCTTCAATATCAGAGGATTCCATCCTCCATTGTTACATAGAAAGTCTAGATTGAGAAATTAAAATCATGTTTTTGGTATCACATGTTTTGCTTGAAAGTATTTATTACAGGTATAAAAGATCATGGCTTAATAAAAAGAGAGCACTTCAAGGAATCCTTATAAGGTTTGTCAAGAAACATCTCAAGTTATGTCTTAGACTATACACTTTATGAAATTCTCTTAATATAAAAGGTACGTTCATCATCTTTTGAAATTTGCATTACATTACTAACATCGTAGTGTCTAACTCTCTTGAATCATGAAGATTCTTGATTGGGTGGTTCATCATTAGATAAATCTATCCTCTTGATATCTTTGATTATTCTTGTGGAACCTTAAAAGGGTTCTCTGCAAAACCCTAACTTAAGGGTATGTTAATGATAATGTGTGAAACCCTATCCTACTTAGGGTTATTGGTGAAGTCTAAGAAAATGCTATTTGAAGTTTTGATGATGATGTCATGTTTGGGGTTTTGGTATGATTATGGAAACCCTAACTTGTTAGAGTTGAATAATGATGTCTGAAATCTGAAACCTTTGAAGTATTGGTAGATTAGGGTTTGTTGTTGAAACCCTAGATCTTTAGGGTTTGGTAAGGTTTATTAGCAAGACCTTTATTTTAGATAATGTCCTAGGAATGAAACCCTAGGTATATGTTTGTCCATCTAATCAAATAAGTTAGGTATCTGAATGTGCTTGTGTCACTAGGTTTGAATAACATATGTTGCTATGATATGCTTGTGCATGGAATCCTAGATATATGTGTTGACCTAATTGTTAATGGTCATAAGTCCTAGGGTTTGGAACTAAGCCCTAGTCGAAGTTTGCTACTCTAAGATGACAATGTTTGTGGAATCTAGGGTTTTCTAATTAAACCTTAGTAGAAGTTCAATTCTCTAATATATGATGATAGTGTGATAATCTAAGATCTATGAAAGATTGTTGAAATCTGAAATTGAGTTGTGATTAGTTTTGATTGTTGAAGCTTAATGGCTCATGTATGAAATCTAGGATCTTGCACTAAATCCCAGTAGGAATTCTAACTTATGAATTCTAAAAGTTGTTAGATGCATTGTTATACTTGTTCGAATTGTTTCTAGGGTTTGTTATGTGAAAGGTTTTGTCATATCGTTGAAATAAATATTCAAGCCCTAGATATAATGAGATTGATATCTTGATTGAGTCGTTGATGTGATTTAAGGGTTTGTAACAAAACCTGGGCAAGAAGTTGAAGTAAAATCTCTTGTTGATTATGTTTATAAAGTCCAATGCTTCCATTATTTCGATATGGTTAACTTCATGCTTCTATAAATTTGGTTGTACTTGCTATCTAAGTTGTGCGGGTACATAATCTTCAGATGAAGATGTTTGTAAGCAAAGTTGATATGATAAGCATGATAAAAGATATATGAATGATGAGGATCAAGATGACTTTAATAAGAAGGATGGAAGCCATGAATGATTCTCCAATGTCATGAGAAGAAGTTGATCTCCCTAAGTTAAGAGGGAGCTTAGATAGAAGAAATCTCCCTAGTTAAGAGGGAGGGTATATTATAGTCATGATGAATACCTTGAAAGAAGAAATTGGAGAATGCTTTTATAGGTATTGTTGCAAGAAGGAAAGCAGGATTTGTCTGAAGAATATGTTGCTACATGTGAAGTAGGAAAGAAAGATATATGGTTGAGGAATCTTGTGTCAAGATTCGTTTGAAAGTTTCCAAGTCCTACTTGATAAAGTGAGAAGCAACATCAAGTTGTTTGAAAGACCCCGAAGTTTTGTGTTAACTTATATACATTTGAAAGTTTGTTACTGTTAATTTTCAGTTAACATGTTCTTTGCTTGGGTCAATTACTTCGATAATACATATGAGCCCATTTGTTGTTCCATTTGACTTTCATTAGCACTAAATCATTATCACATTAGCAACTTAAGAAAAAACATATAGAATCAAATCAGAAGACAAGCCAAGACAAGAGAACACAAGGATATGGCACAAGCCAGGGAAAAACCCCAAGATGGGGAAAACCCTTAATCAAAACTTCTTATTATCAATATCAAATGTTCAGTTGAGAAAGAGAGTACAATAAATGTCAAGGTTGACTTGCCAATATGATGACCAGAACCACTAACCATATGCCAAATATTCTTCCCAAACAATTCTGCAATTGAGTCTTCAAATGATAGCAGAGAAGTTATGCCCTAACCAGAAGACAATAGTATTCAGAGTTGCAACAAAATAGGTGCCAAAATGAGCTCGGTCTTGATCTACTTGATGTGGCTTCCTTTGTAGATTACAAAAAGGCCATGATAATCCCAAAATGAGTAGTGAATCCTGGTCAAGGAGATGATAGATACTGTGGACAAATATCTGTAGTTAGGGCTTGTATATATAAAGCCTAAATAGCCCATATTTTTTTGAGACACTAGTTGTAGTCCTTTCTTCAAACAAACCTGAACTCATTTGGCTAAGGTTTAGTGCTAAAAACAGCACTCATCAAGGCTCCATGTCAACGTGTGTTACGGTAAGAATCTGTGGCCTAATCTACTCCACTGAATAGCCTTTTGACCTCCCCTGTCCACAACTTACAAGACCTGCAGTCCTCCTTCAGAAGATGTGGCCTTCAACAAAGGATATAACTCACTAAAATTCCAACCCTAACCTGCGGTTGCCATTATGTTTCAAGATCAAACCTGTGGGAGGAAGAACACACCTAAAGCATACCCAAAACTTGTCCTCCAAGCCCCTCCAAGATGCAGCTACCACAAAGATATATTAGAGCCCTTTTTATGTGTCTAAATGAGGTTGAAAGGCACCTCTTTATATACAAGTCGATGGGGTCAAGAAACGTGACCAGTGGGCTTGATGAGCCGACATATAGAAGAGGTCGACCTTAATAATTTGCATGAGAGAATTCAAAAATTCAAAATCATACTTCCGCTTGTCCAAATGAGGCAATCTTTATATCAATTTTGGTCCTCTTGGCAAGAGGAATTCAATGTTGCGATTATCTTTTCCATAGGACTTGTCCAAAGTGGAATTCGGCCCTAGTTGCCAATTTTAACACTACCTCTCAACTAGGGAGAATTCAACCTGCCAATCCATCCATCATCATAGATCATCATGCCATCTTGTTATCATGAACCATCTCAGTATCTCATCTCTACTATGCTCTGCTGAACACTGATATGAATAATAACGAAGAATTGATCGTGAGTGAGTCACAAGACCTTGCCACTCTCCACTGACAAAAGTCAGTCCACATAACCATTGGACTTGATCCCAAGTGATCAAGTTCGAGAAACATTACACATCCTACACATAGGGAGTACGACAGTACATGATGCATCCACTGGTAGAGCTATGGTCCCTATCCACTTTTCCCAACTCATTGGCCAGATGAGAGGTACTTCCCATGTGTCCCAGACTACATGGGTAGGACGATACAAGAACATCAACAAGGAAAGAATACATCACATCTTGCTCACAATCACACGTAGGGAAAGGAAAAACCACATCCTACAAACACATGTCATATCCATAAGTAGGGAAAGGATGAACCACATCCTACAAACACATCACAAGCATCGTAGGGAAAGGAGGAACCACATCCTACATGTATGCAAATCACCAAAAGTAGGGAAAGGATGAACCACGTCCTACATGCATACCAACTAGCAATAGTAAGAAGGATTCGACACGTGGGGAAAGGATGAACCACATCCCACCAACATGTCAACCACATATCGTAGGGAATGAGCATCCTACAGCTGGGGTAAGAATGAACCATGTCCCACCGACATGTCCACAAGCAAATGCCTGAATGCATCTCTCAATGGGGTATCCGTTGGAGAAGGTGAACCACTCATCCTATGCATATGTCATCAATGGTAGGGGAAGGTGAACCACTCACCCTACACACATGTGTAATTGTAAGGGAAGGTGAACCACTCACCCTACTTACATGTCAGCCACCATGGGGTATCACAAGGGAAGGTGAACCACTCACCCTGTACACAGCGCACCATTAGGGGAAGGTGAACCACTCACCCTATGGTCGCTCACAGCTCAATAAGTACCCCAAGCCCCTAGGAGCTCCCATAGCTCAATCTTTAACCAAAGATTCCTTCATATAGGGAATAGTGCCAAACTGCTTTCTGAAAGCCAAGACTATATCTTGGAGATAATATTGATGACCGGATTGTAAAAGGGAGCCTTATTGCTCTACCTATCAGCATATAGATGTATACATGGAGATACAAAACTCACTGAAGAGTTTCTTATGACAAGGTATACCAGCAGCAATGATCATTAGCAGTACTTGTCAATCCTCTATTTCCTGTGCATCTTGTTTACAGAAAGTATTTAACTAACCTTACTCCCTCTTATTCAGGAAGACCACAAGCCTAAGCTTGTCTCTATCATGAAGATGCCCTAGTACCTGTTTTGCAAAAGAAATTTCATATGACCAGACTTTATCTTGTCAAGGTCCATTCTAAAGAGAATCCATATGACTTTGACAGTCCCCTTCCATAGAGAAGTTCTTTGCTATAATTTCCAGGAGAGTTCAACAAACAACTCCCTCTAAGGCTGATGATATACACCATTCTTTCGGAAATAGACTGTAAGCTAATCATACACTCACTTTAAATGATCATCAGAATTCTTGTTGCAAAACTCAAAGTGATTCGTCCAGTAAGGATCTTATCATTATCCTCTCCCTCTGAATAGAAAGCTTCTTCATCAATTCATGGATCTCTGAAGAATTTATGTCATGGAGATTTGAGACCAGGTAAGACATGAAACAGCATTATCATAGCAGATATAAGAATATAGACATACCAGAACTTTGTTATATCCTTGATAGGTATTATGCTCATCTTCTAAATCGCAGTCTGTCAATCATTATAAAGATTGCCATATTGGCTCATCATTAGGTGAAGACATACATTACTATAGAAATTCTGCCATCTAGAATTGTTGTCATGAGGAGACATGGAATTCAAAGATTCATAACAAGAGAGCTAGATCAAGGTCTCATATGAGAGGCCTTTAATATGAATGATGTTGTACTCACGAAGATCTCTGATTTATGAATCATGACGGCCAAAATTTGATTAGTGCACAGAGGTTGTAGACCATAGATAATAGCTTGACATGGTTGAGGATTATACTATGTTAGACATCACCCTATGTCCCGTCATCATCAGCCCATGGTCCTACTGAAGTCTTGGACAAGTCATTTATAGGAGCTCAACCAGAATTGTACTACCTTTAGTGTAGATCTACTGAAGGTCTTGATTTATTGAAATGATAAAAACTATAGTATATCGGAGAAAGAGGTCTGACAGGTTTGGCAACTTTAATTGGATGGCATATGGATGGTGACTGAAACTGGAACTTAACAAAAGAAACTTCTTGACTGTATATCAGAATTACAGTAAGCTTGAAACATCTTCATCCATATGAACAGTGCCTACAAGCCTGGTGGAACCATACTACATAGTATTCAAAACCGGTCGGTTCAAATCGGTAACTGGTAAAACCGGCCGATCAGATGCCCAACCAGGTCAAACCGGCCTGAAAACCCGGTTAAGGGAGGGGGTTGACAAAATTTTCCGGTCTGACCGGTGCTAACCGACCGGTTTATCGATAAACCGATCGGTTAGCTACCACGACCACAAAAGGGGCCCACATAAGTTGATTTGGCTGGTAATGGGTGGTTTTGGAGGGAAAATGAGGGTTGTTTCTCTCCAAAGACACCCTCCCCAATCCTTTAAAGACAGGGGTACCCTCTCATTTGTCTCACACATCTCATTTAGAGCTTTTGTGAGTTTGATTGAGAACTTGGAGACTGTTGAGTTTTTGCTGGAGTAGTGGAACAACATAGAGTTTGAGCTAAGTAGTAGCCATCATGCCTCCAAAAGCCAAGGATACTACATGGACTCATTGTGATATGATTGATGGAAAAATGATCTGCAAATATCACCAAAAATCTATTGTAGGAGGGGGTATTTACAGGTTCAAGCAACACTTGTCTGAGATAGGAGGCCATGTAAAGCCATATGGAGCACCAAATGAAGTAATGGGGCATATTAGGGAAAAATACCTTCAAAAGTTTGAGACTCAAGTCACTGAACCAGTAGAGAAGTTTGTGACTCGAGCATTTGCAAAGTTTGGCAGTCGAGACTCAACCAACTGAGTTTGATCATGATGAGAAGTTTCAAGTGATAATGTTGATCACTAATATCATATATGTAGATTTGTAGTATGCCAATGGCCTCATAGCTTGTAGCATTGTATTTGGAATTTATGGGCCATTTGGAGCCTCATTGCTTATGTATTTTTTCGATGATATGTATTGCACTCGGTGCAATTTTGATATATTCATCTTTACATGGTATATAAATGAGCAAACTTTGCATATTTTGTCTCTATTGGCTTGGAATCATGGTTGCAAATCTTAAAAATAGTTCTTTTTATTAAAAAATAATTATTTAATGTATTTTTTTAAAAACCGATTCAATTAGAACTGACCAGTACCGGTTAGACCGGTTCCGATCAGAAATCCAGTTCATTAGGTCCACTAGTCCGGTCACCGGTTCCAGTTTTTAATACTATGCGTGGAATACAGTCCAGAATTTTCTAAGTTTTGTTGACTGCAGACAAATGGATCTGAATAATATGAGAGAGTACCATGAAGCACAACATGTCCACCAAATCATCAATACCTTTCATCCATCCATGTGAATTCACAACAAAAGGTATCTGGAGTCCCTTTTTGACAGATCCAATTCATCTGATGGTTGAGCAACATAGTATCTATATATATGGGTTGATATTAATCATGGATCTCTTATCCCAGGTACCCATGCTCTTGATACTATAATATGTATGGATGGTTTAATCCCTTTTATGCTGCTGTGATGAGCTTTCTTAAAACCCTTATGAGACTCGGCTCCTCTTTTCTTTATAACAGAGGCTTGAGTTGAAATCTTATGAGATGAAACGAGCTCTGAGCTGGAGAGTTAGGCTGCTCCTTTTCTGATTACCTCATGCTCAGGAATATACAGGTTCATGCTTGAATTATCCTTTCAACAAAATCAACATTTGACTCAATATTTACACAGGATAAGATTCTTTGAGGACAGGCCTTTACGGTCTATCATGTGTATGAAACAGTAACATAGGATTTGGATCATAGTATCTGCAGCCAAATAGGAAATCCTTGAATGCCTTGCATCATTAGAACAATTCCTCCACAAAATGTAATATATATACTATTCAATATTGATTATAATGCACATACCAGAGCTCAAAATTTTGGAGAAAAGTGCATCTGATGGTCTTCCTTTTGCTGCTACAAATGACCTTCACAGCGGTGTACTGTATGCTTCCTTGCTTACTTAAACTGGGTCAGCAACTTTTGATTCACAGATTCTAAGGTGTGACAAACATATGTCCTGATGACTTCTGATCCAGTCTTTGCATTCGAGGCTTACTTTTTCCTTACTCTGATCTAGGGCCGAAAGTACAAGAATCTCGAAACCTTAAACAACCAATCTGTTCAGAAATACGCAAAAATTACCTTAGTAGGATGAATCTTCCTTGGGAACTCGAGATGAAAAATAATTTTCACCAGTCTAGGATCCTCAAATTGGGCTGCAGATCTAATAGGCTGAGGTGCAAGCCTTAGCAAATCCTTGTTCCAAACTGAAATGATTCTGCCAATAGCTACATCAAAATGTAATAAAATAATCTAACAGACCTTATTGACTTTTAACTCCTAACAGTGCAAAGGTAAAATATCACAGAGAATGAGAGCATGTTGATTCTTCTTTTCAGCTGTCTCTAGAACCTGGAGAAACCGTAGGCTGTTACAATTTAACTGACAATACTTCCATGCCTTTCCAATTTGCCAACACATATATATAAGGATCCCAAACAAAAATTCCTTGATGAGACTAGGTCTTGATTTCTGATCCATCCCAGAACAGTAACCCAAGTGCCAAGTCAGCCCTCTGTCTGTCCAGAATACTGCTCACAATACTGTCCACAAATATGTACTTAGGATGTCACTTATCTGTCTTTCATACTGCCTCAAAAACTTATTGTAACATTGCCTCAACATACAAATTATGTCTCTGCTTTATGAATGTTATGTGAGCTGCCTCAGAAATGTACTTTTATCTACTTCAGGAATGATGAGCGAGTTGCTTCGGACTTCATATAGACAGAGAGTTTCACATTTAGTATAATCTTCGGGAGATGTTTGGAAGACTTAGCAGTTTCTGTGCAGAAATCCATTCTTCATTTTGCTGTTAGATAATGAGACAGCCTGCAATCACAGTCTACTTCATGTTGTCTTATCTTCAGGAGATCAATCAAAGCTTATTGATGATGGCCTTTCCTCTTGCTTGGGCTTGACCTCACCTAGCTCTGATACCATGCTAATTTCCAGTTAACATATTCTTTGCTTAGGTCAATTACTTTGATAATACATATGAGCCCATTTGTTATTCCATTTGACTCTCATTATCACATTAGCAACTTAAGAAAGGTCATATAGGATCGAATCAGAAGACAAGCCAAGACAAGAGAACACTAGGATATGGCGCAAGCCAGGCAAAAACCCCAAGATGGGGAAAATAATTGATCAAATCTTCTTATTATCAATATCACATGTTCAGCAGAGAAAGAGAGAAAGAGAGTACAATAAATGTTAAGGTTGACTTGCCAATATGATGACCAGAACCACTGTAATATCCCCAAATGGGAAAATGACAATAATACAAGCAATAATAGACTAAAATTAAAGCAATAAGGAAAACACCATTAAAACACAGAATTTGGAGCCAAAATCTTTGCTGAGCCATTTTATTGATATGTTGGGAAAGAGTACAAATGTGGTGTCGAAAAGGTTGCACCTGGGCCTGCTCAAGGTAGGCTGAAGGACAGCTCAACCCCAAGCAAAAACTCTGGCTGAAAGTGCCTCTGCGTGGGCTCAGTCTTTGCACTGCCTAGCCCAAAAATGCTATTGCTGGCTGACTTCGGACTGCTGGTTGGGCTGCTTCCTATTCTCAGGAAATTCCAGGCTTTTAACGCTGGACTCTACTCACCAAACCCACAAAAACCCGCGAAGGAATTGGCTAGATGTTGACCCCAAAATTTCGGCCCAATTTCCTCTAGCTCCTCTAGCTGCTAACTGCGTAGGATCTTTGTTTGAAGCCTCAAACCTGCCCAGAAAATTCTGCCAAATTAATCTTGGCTTCTCAATAAACCCAGAAAAACCGAGAAAGGGTTCGCCCAAAGCTTGACTTCGGAATTTGGCCCTCTTGGGCTTGGCTCACTACGCTGCTAGGTAAATCGAACCTTTGGATGAATCTGTTGGAAAATACCTCTGGAGAGCTACCAAAATCCCTATTAGGAGGTGGCTAACCTCCCCTCCAAATATCTTGCTAAACTCCGCTGCTCTCCACACTCCTAACACCCACACCAAACTGAACTGCATAGTCGACTCTACCTCTGTGCAGTCCTGAAGGGTGTTGAGAATTTAGAGGGTTGGTGATTAATTCAAATTCTCTTCTTGATAATTACTTGTGAGCTTACTTGAGTTACTTATGTCTTCTCTTCTTTAGCTTATTTAGTCTTTCATCAAGTCAATTATCAAAATACACAAGACACAAAAATTAGGCTCCTAGAGCTAGGGCAAAACCTCTCCCTCTTGGAGAGGAAAACCCGTAAGAAATTCTTCTTATAGATCTTCAAATGACAAGTACCATGACCAAGACTCGGATCCTTGACCTATAAATGCCTCCAAGACCTTGACACTGTTTCTTTGACAGCGTGCAACGTTGATCCTTCATTCCTGCACCAACTTACACTGATGTGTGCACCAACCTTAGAGAACTCAATGATGGGTGAGTTCTTACTTCACTGGATCTGCACTTTCCTTCATACTGACCGCAGCTCCTTCACATTGAAAACTTTGTATTTATTCCAAACTTCAACGCACAGCAATGTCTCAGAGATGTTGCATCTTTCTTTGTTCCTAAGCCCGCACTTATACCTTTTCTGGAGACAACACTTGAATGCATCTATCTCTGTCTTAGACCCATACTTAATCACAGAAGTATCTGCCTTTATCTCTGTATTAGACCCGCATTCAAAGCACAGATTATACTTCAGAAAAATCCACATTACTTTCTATCCTTAACCCACACTGTATCCAGTCCTGAGATCTGCATTGTTTCTTGTTCTGTGATCAACAAATCCTTGGCCCTAATCCAAATATATAACAGACTTCTCTTTATCTAGAAATTCGCACTTCTTCCTATTCCAAATCCGCACTTTAAACTCTGTAAAAACCACGAAGAAATCTGCAAATTTTGTCTCTTCTGCGCAGCATATGTAGGGGTATGTATAATTGTTTCTGCCTGTTAATAAGCCGACCTATGTCACTACTTGTAGGCCGACTTTACTTGTTGTTTGAAGGCTGACTTGTAGTGTATTTATTCCAGCGTTGATGAAGGTATTTATGAGCATCATTAAGCTTATCTTCCAGCGTTGAATGTGGGTTGTCTTTAAGCCATTCTTCCACAGTTTTATAGCAAGGTCTTGGAGCATTCATATACATGACACTTGATATTATTTATGACCAGAAGAAAACCCTAATAGACGTCAAGAAGAAGTCTATCTATAATAAAATCTTGCTCATGAAACCCATGAAGCAAGTACAACAAAAATATATTTTATTATCTTTGTCTTTTGCTTTACATAGATACATAATTACATAGTCAATATGAAGACCGATCCTAGTTACACTTTTCAACACTCCCTCTTAACTAGGGAGGTATTCATATAGGTACATGGTCACTTTCAAACTGAAGAATCTCATAAGAAGAATCGGATTGGTAATCACATTTGTATAGCATCATATCAACTAGCATTGTCCTAGTGCAAGGCCTTGACTAACAGCGCTATCTCTCACGAGACAATGGACTACAATGTTGGCAAGACACATGACTTATAGACACCATAGTCATTGTCTCTCCAAGGTACATACTCCACCTAGGCGTTCCCAAAGTATGACCTTCTTGGACTATTCTTCTTTTGGGTAGCTACCCCTCAAAGAATATCGGTCCCTGACTACTCTTATCTTGAATGCCCTATCACATTCTCAAAGAGTATCGAATGCCAGATGATTACCCAATCCTCCATTCTGTCTTCCCAAGTGAAGACCAGAATGATGTGTTTATCTCTCCCTCTCAGCCAAGGAGGATCTATTCGACAAGGGAATGTACTCATTCCTGTACAAGGAATGTACCTAAGCTCATTCTTAGAATTACCCAGTTTCTTCCAAGTAAGAAACTTATCACCAAGCTCCCTCTCAATCAGGGACCTGCAACAGCAATGGTGAGACACCTAGCTGCTCATGAAGAATTCCTCCCCTCGATGTCATGGATTTCGATATTGAGGAATCTTCAACTTTAGCTCCATGGGGCACAGAACATCCATCACTTTCACTCATGAGTCATGTCATCTACCAGAAAGTGATTCATCAATCTTTCTTATCTGGTCCACCTTTTACATCATGTTGCTTTCTTTCGAATCATCTCCAAGGATCTTACATCCTTTCACATGATTAGCAGCCCTGCACAAATTCATCCAGATAAACATATACGTATGAACTTTTAAATCAAAAGTTACCTTCGTGATGATCTTTCACCATGACATCTTCCTGTAGGCATCGACATCCTCTATTCAGATTGACACATCTCCTCATGATATGTCTTGTCAAGGGTCTTCTTCTTTACCAGACTTCTATCAGAGTCTACATATCCTCCAAGAGATATTCCAGTCACATCTTCTTGGCTTCCAGATGATAACTACCTCTTGACATTGTTCCACTTCATGATCTCTTCCCTTCTGCACATCTTCATTCCTAGGAACTTACAATTTTTAGTTCCTTGTTCATATACAACCACCTCATATTCCATATGAGGATATATTATATTGATTTCATCTGTCAATGCACCGAGAATTCCATTACCTGCAAACATATGACATGACTTCACAGCATCCAGTGTCAGCATATATATATACCTCATACCTTTTTCCTTCGAGTCATCCTGTAGCAATTTCACTAGAATGAGCTCCATTCCCTTGACCTGCTTCATCAATATGTCATCACATCCCAGAATTATGTAGCATAGAGTTCTTGATGAAACCATTCTGCTTTCTTTCTAATCAGTGAATTCATGGAGAACTCCATTAGAAAATGTCAACACCTGTTTCCATGATGACCCTTGATCTTGATGACTGCCTTCCATCAGTATTGTTATTGGTGAGGCTTTCTAGGAGTTGTTTCACCAAGAGCTCCTGCCATGCTTCTATCATGATGCTATTAATATCCATTGCTTCCTATCATATTGTTTTACAACCAACAAAATCACTTAAAGGAGAAGATGATCTCAATCATAGTAGAGTTCCTCACTTCTTCTTTCTTAGATTTCTTTGCATCAGGTTCTTCCCTTATCTGAGACATGGGCTTCTTCCTTTTTCCTCTTGTCCTTTCCAAATTTAGGACAATCTCTTTTATAGTGCCCAAGTTCATTACATCCAAAGCATTGTACTTTGTCCATTTTCTTCTTTTATTCTGAGGACCAAATTTTCTGAATCTTCCTTTCTTCCTGGATATGGCTGCAAAGGCTTGATTCCTTTCACTTGATCCTCTATCAGCTTTGGCTTTCAATCTTGTTTCCTCTATTTTACATAGAGACCATAAATCATGGAATGGTGTGGCTTCTTTCTTCCCATATAAACTTGAAGTGAAGTTTCCCCATTCTTCTGGTAAAGCATTCAGCACCACTGTAGTCATCTCAATGTCAGACATTACTTCTCCCAGTTCCTGCAGTTGGTCTCTTATTTCAAAAATCCTCTTAAAGTATGAAGTGGTTCCTTCTTCTCTTGACAATTTCATTTTGTATAGTTCTTGTCTCAAAGAGATTGCTTCTCCTGCAGTACTCACATAGAATAGATCCACCAGTTTCTTATATATTTCTTTAGTAGACTTTAGTTTTGATACATGGGGAATGAGTGAGTCCTTCATGGATTCTATGAGAATCCTCTGGGCTCTGATTTCTCCTTTCATGTACTTGGCATGAGCTGGAGCATCTTCTTTTGAGGGTTGAATTGTAGATCCTTTGATGTAGTCCATAACTTCGTCTTCAATTAGATTCAAATTTGTCCTCTTCTTCCAAGCACTAAAGTTTGATGACCCAACCAATTTGTTGCTCTCTTTACAATAAGTCATCTTGACAAATTTAAGTAAGGTCATAGATACTTACTTGAGTAGAGTGAGTTGCAGCTTCCTTGATGATGATGAAGATGAAGTCAGGAGCTTCTTCTAAGATTGAAATCTCCAATGTAGGTGTTCTTGGATCCTTCATGATAAGGATATCTTCAAAAGATGATGTTTCTTCCAACAATGTTTTTTAATATAAATCTTCGATGCAAAGATTATTTTCTTGCTGAGTTGATCCTTTGAATGAGATGAAGATCTTTCTTGAAAATAGCTTGAGATTATTCCTTGCAAACTGATTTGACTTTTCACCCAAACTTTGGTCTTTGCTTCCTAGAGTGTCTTCTTGTCAAGTAGCCCTTGTGTTCAACACCTTAGTTCTGATTCCATGTTGAGAATTTAGAGGGCTAGTGATTAATTCAATTCTCTTCTTGATAATTACTTGTGAGCTTACTTGAGTTACTTGTGTCTTCTCTTCTTTAGCTTATTTAGTCTTTCATCAAGTCAATTATCAAAATACACGAGACACAAAAATTAGGCTCCTAGAGCCAAGGCAAAAACTCTCCCTCTTGGAGAGGAAAACCCGTAAGGAATTCTTCTTATAGATCTTCAAAAGACAAATACCATGACCAAGACTCAAACCCTTGACCTATGAATGCCTGCAAGACCTTGACATTGTTTCTTTGACTGCGTGCAACACTAATCCTTCATTCCTACACCAACATACACTGATGTGCACCAACCTTAGAGAACTCGGTGATGGGTGAGTTCTTACTCCACTGGATCCGCACTTTCCTTCATATTGACCGCAACTCCTTCACATTGAAAACTTTGTATTTATTCCAAACTTCAACGCACAACAATGTCTCAGAGACATTGCATCTTTCTCTCTTCCTGAGCCCGCACTTGTACCTTTTCTGGAGACAACACTTGAACGCATCTATCTCTGTCTTAGACCCATACTTAGTCACAAAAGTATTTGCCTTTATCTCTTGTATTAGACCCGCATTCAAAGCACATATTATACTTCAGAAAGATCCGCATTACTTTTGTATCCTTAACCCGCACTGTATCCAGTCCTGAGATCCACACTGTTTCTTGTCTTGTGATTAGCATATCCTTGGCCCTAATCCGAATATATAACAGACTTCTCTTTATCCTGAAATCTGCACTTCTTCCTGTTCCAAATCCACACTTTAAACTCTATAAAAACCTCAGAGAAATCCGCAAATTCTATCTCTTCTGCGCAGCATATGTAGGGGTATATATAGTTGTTTCTCCCTGTTAATAAGCCGACCTATGTCACTATTTGTAGGCCGACTTTACTTGTTGTTTGAAGGCCGACTTGTAGTGTATTTATTCCAGCGTTGATGAACGTATTTATGAGCATCATTAAGCTTATCTTCCACCATTGACTGTGGGTTGTCTTTAAGCCATTCTTCCACAGTTTTATAGCCAGGTCTTGGAGCATTCATATACATGACACTTGATTATATTTATGACCAGAAGACAACCCTAATAGACGTCAAGAAGAAGTCTATCTATAATAAAATCTTGCTCATGAAACCCATGAAGCAAGTACAACAAAAATATATTTTATGATCTTTGTCTTCTTCTTTACATAAATACATAATTACATAGTCAATATGAAGACCGATCCTAGTTACACTTTTCAACAAAGGGGATACGCTCTTCCTATTGTTGTTGCTGTGTAATTCCCTCACCAAAATGCAAAACTCCTCTCCTAAGCGGGCACTCGAAGTCCCCCAATGTAGAGGTTGAGATCTCCGCTTGAAGATCTCGCGTGCTAAACAGCACTGCAGACTTGGCTCTCCGGCTCAAGCGTGCTTCAGTCAAAATGACCAAGAGAAATAAGATGAATGAATGAATGAATGCCAAATGAGCCTTCCCTTCTTCCTTTTATCCATTGAGGCCCAACGTATGCCTTGGGTCCCACCTTGGCCTGCCTTGCCTCTCCTTGGCCAATCATGTGCTGCCTTCCTCTAGCCAATCCCACATTGTCATTTTCGTGCCTCTTCTACGCTGCCACCTAAGACCAATTCAACCCCACCACTAAAGCTGCAATTTTCCCTTAGAGACTTTAGGAAAAGACTTTATTTGGCTTAATTATTAGTTGTGGGTCCCCTACCCACTTTATTTCTGCTCAACATTAGGAAATGCCAAAATAAATCAAAATTAATATTCCTATTAGTTGAATGCTATTTGGAATATTACAATCCTCCCCGCCAAAAATTGCTTGTCCTCCAGCAATGCCTGAACAAGCATCCTCTCTAGCTGACGTTCCCCCACGGTCACTGCAAAATTTGCCAGGGTCCCAGATGCGCCACTGAATCATCCCTGATCTCTTCATCGCCCTGATATGAAGGGATCCCTCAATACTCGGATCCCAAGCCATCATGTCCAACATGAAGATC
This sequence comes from Pinus albicaulis, assembly GCA_034641835.2. Lineage (NCBI taxonomy): Eukaryota > Viridiplantae > Streptophyta > Pinopsida > Pinales > Pinaceae > Pinus > Pinus albicaulis. The sequence continues at coordinate 1,039,283,243 of CM076584.1, read as the reverse complement.
CCCCTGCTCCACTCACCATTCTGCCAAGCATAAGTAACAGACGCCCTCTACACACCATTAGTGAGTAGGGAATCATGATGATATGGCATTGTGCCCCACTCCTCATGAAGTTTCCCTACCAAGTAGTCCATCCCATGCACTCCAAGAGTAGACCCTCGAAGATACCACCCAATCCCTGCAGAGATAGTGTCTTGCTCACGTGAGCTTCTTCGTATATCATGTTGTTGGCCCACCTGCCAAGCTACTGAGGTTCCCCACGCCAACGGGAAATCACTAAAGACCAATGGAAGATCTGCATGATCTCCCCCTATCGTAGCCAGCTCATCCCTAAGGGGTATCAAGCTGTAAAGAGCGGTGATGATCAGGCCCCCTACCGAGCTCAGAGTGGTGTACACTTTTGTTGCTATTTTGTTTTATATTTCATAGCATCCCTAAGGCTGAATTCACAAGGTTAAAACTTAAGATCCAAGAAACCTCTAGTTAAGAGGTGAAATTACTTTCTTGCATTAAAATTCAAAGAACAAAGAAATTTCTATATGGTTTTATAGCTTGTTGTGGTTGAGGTCACTCTAGAGTAAAAGGGGGCTTGACAATTGAAGATTACCAAAGGGAGGTAATTGACCTTGTTTGAGGTTGTTAGGTGTCATACCTTAGGTTTCTTGAGATAACCACTAAAACCTATGAGAGGATTTCATGGGTTTCTCTTGTCATGAGAGCTCATGGATCTAATACATTGATGGCTATTGTGGATGTATTTTTCAATAGGTGTGATGCCTTGAAGGACCTTTGATAGGTGGTTGATTTGTTCCATGGTAATCATTGTTAGGTGGTAGATCTATGCGGTTATTGACTGCTATGGTTTTATTTTCAGTGGGTGAAGTACTCAAGAGGACCTGCCATAAGTGGTTGATTTGTTCTAGTAGATGCCACTATGTTTATTCACATGTCATAGGTGGAACTTCTTCATATCATATATATTCCAAGATGGATATGGCTATGATCTCTTATATGTGCTATGACCATCTGTCTAGTGTTGGATGGGGTGTGGATAGTGGAGCTTTGAGACATATGACACATGATAGCTCTATATTTGACAGATTTCGAAATCAAGAGGGAGGCATAAGTGTGGAACTTGGTGATGATGCTACTTATCCTATGAGTGGAGTTGGCTCCATTTCTTTTCAGATACCTTCAACTAATGTTATTGAGTTGGATAATAGTTCTAGTCTGTTAGTCCCTACATTGAAAAATAATATTTTCTCAATGTCTTGTATGACAAATGTACAATATATAGTTGCTTTTGAGGGGCAACTATTCACCGTCAATGATTGTATCCTAGCTAGTCCCGGGACTTTCACTAGAGGGTTGAGAGAGAATAGCTTTTAGAAGTTACTTATTGATGCAGTGACACTTGTACATTCCATTGAGAGGCTAGATGAGAACCTTCTTGCTTTGAAAAGGCACATGCATGGCGGGATGTCATAGAGATAGGTTCAAAACCTATTAAGTATGTTATGATAACATCCTATATTGATGGATATAAAGATACTTCTATGACTTATAGAAACAATATTCTCGCACAATGGGAGACTGTGGTGGTGCATTGTGCACAGATGTCATATTTGATGAGAATATGAGGTATTCCAATTCATAGGATTCTTCTTCAATGATTGAGGAGAGAGAGGAGGCCATTGTTCTAGAGATTGATTCAGAGACTCGAGATGAGTCAAACTCAAAGGGCGATGAGGTGAGATTGGGTGTGGATACACCCTCACTTTCTACCCCAACCCATAGGAGACCAAGATGGGTCGCTTAGACGTTGAAACTTGCAAGAGCCTTAAGAGCATATAGGAGTACCCACACCTTCAATGAGGGTGAGCATACCTCCTAGGAGATATGCTAGTTAAATTAATATGTTTGTTCCATCTATGAGCCTTCCAAATATCTTGAGGAGAAGAGGTGCAATACCTTGATGTAGGATGACACTAATATTGATTATGGGATTACATTTGATGGAAAATGGAAGTATTGTAGTGGAAAAGGACAAGGTTGATGGATCCTCTCAAATAGAGGGAATTTCCTATGATGTTACTCTTGCTTCAGGATTCTCTCAAGTGAGGGAGTTGACCTAGTTGAGGTTGTTTCAATTGTTAGAGGATTGGAGGTACATGAGAGAGGAGATTCTCATGTTGGCAAGTTGTCAATGACCTTGCATAGGTTGTTACTTATACCACAAGCTTGGTATTTCAGGATCAAGAAGTTGACTTTTGTAGATTTCTATCGTTGTCACTTTAATGGATGTAATCCACCGATCTTCGTTGTAGATTTTCAAACCCTAGGTGACTGTTGTCATATGTTTCTCTTAATTAAATAAATCAGATATAAACTTATTTAACCACAGAAATAAGCATTTATGAACATGCAGCAATCACGCATATAGTTGGAAAATTAAGAATGAAAGCATCAACACGATACGTAGATAATTACCCCTTCAAATCAACTTTTCATTTAAATATTCCTAACTTACAAGGGAACCCCCACAAATTGTCAAACTAACAATTGTATGGTACACACTAAAACAAGATCTACACTTACTAAGATAAATCTATTTGTTGGACAACTGAGAATATACCTGCATAAATAGTTGTACAACATTGGTCAACCCAATTCGTACAACAATATGAATCTATCTGTACAGAATCCATGTGACTATATGAACCATACTTTGGCTTGCTTCTCAACCTCGACCCCTATCCTATGCTTTGAATCTACTCAACTAATCTCTCTCTGACCACATGAGTCTTCTTGCTATACAAAATGTGTGTATTCAACTTCCCCCATCTTGTCCTATTTATGCTTTAGAGAGAGATAACTAATCTCCTAGATCCTAGCAACTAATCTTCTTGATCTAGCAACCTCCTTATCTCATTCCTAGTTCCACATATCAAAATCCAATTGCAATATGTTCTCACTTTGTAAGTATTAGAGGATTTACTCATGATCCATTTATCACCCATCAAAAAGATCACGCTCACACATCCTACAAAAACATCCATCTACAAAAAATCCACATAATGAAACATAAAATATAAAATAAAAAAAGGCAGAATGTGGGACCCTCAAACCCTGACTTTTTCCTATAAGATAGGCCCTCCCCCAATCCTAAAACACACGAATTTCAGCTTTTCATAACAATCTACATTTCTAAGTATGCGAGACTAACATGGAGAGAACAATATTTAGAGATCTCAATTTTCAATGTTTTTGGTTCATTATCTTTTCCTTTTGACAATTATAAGTATTATAATGAAATATTTACATTTTTTTCTTAGACATTTCCCCATACCCTTATCCTGACTTTTCAAAAAATACTAATAGACTTGTATCCATATACATATCTATATCCTGCAATTTAGGTTTTCCAATAACTATTATTAAAAGAGGTGACATTCGAAATTTGCGTTTTTGACTTGCATCGACATTAACAATCCATAAGTTTTAGGGTTTGATTCTAAGTTAAGTCACATGACATTTCAATACTACCCCTCCTTGTGTCACGTATTTCACATGTCGAACATGACACTACGTGACACATGTCCAACACGAGTTTGACTCACCTCCTATTTGCAAGACACAAGTCAAACTCGTGTCGAACACAATCCCTACTCATGTCATGATTTTCGAACATGTTTCCGATGAAAAAGTGGCCCATGGCTTCTCAAAATCGATTTTTTGTTTCATTCTCACACATTTAAGTGATAAGTTTGGAGCTCTCAAAGGTTTTCAAGTGCGGCTAAGGGCGATTAAGAAGTGTCAAAAGGGATTCCAAGTGCTAGGAAATGGATTTGTTCAAACCCTACTAATGCTACGTAATTAATGGTAATGTTAAATTCTTAATGTAAAAAAGATGAAAATGACATCCTTTTACTTAAAAATTTTACACTATCATTAATTGTTTCAGAATGTTTGAGAATGGTTCCAACCTCATTGGATTTCATATGGAAAAAGTAGAATTTTACATCCCACTCAAAATCCAACAAACTTAATTTTCAAAAATTCAAGATTTGGGGGATTGCAACGTTACCATTCGCTTTTGTCATGTATGAGGATATGGAACTAGCATTTAATGAAGAGCACCAAGCTCTCTTTATACCTCAATGTTGGTGGCAGTGATTATTGAACTCTTTGTCATGACCCTAGTGAAAATGTACCCATCACTCAAAAAAATATCGATTTGACATGTTAAGCTTTTTCTATCTTATTCTAATGCTTAGAGGGTGATATTGATGATGAGGATCCCAACATAGGCAATGATTTTGATGATATGTAGTTATTTGTTGTAGCATGAATTTTTTTGGACTTTAGAGGTCGTTTCGAGCCTCTTTGTTGATATAGTTTTGGTTCAAAGATGGATTGTACTCAGTGCTATTTTGGTTATATGCACTAGTTGTATAATTGAATTTCTATCATCATGTAAATTTATGTAGATATTCTATGTTTGATGCAACTTTACTTTTCACCTCAGCAATCACATAAACAATCAAGTAAAATGTTGATAGAACATACCAGTGGATCTATAGAAGACAAACCAAAAACAGAAAAATGTGGTGGTGCGTTACGGCGGTCAACAGGATGCTTCAACCAGCAAAGTCTCCTTGGTCAGCCAACCCAGCATGTGTCACAACAGCCCTCAAAACAGCCACATGGTCAACTCAAAGTCAACCCCAAAAAAGTCAATGCTACCCCAACGGCAACAGCGGCAGCAATGGCAATAGCAACGGCAGCAACAACAGCTTCGTCCTTCTTTCCCACGTGTGAACTGAAACTGCCTCCAAGGAACTCGAACCAATCAGAAGAGGAGAGATGATGTGTGAGGATGAGATGAGTGAAATGTCCTCCAACATTGACTCTATTTATATCAATCACTAAGGTGTGTGACACATTTGCTGGGGGTGTAAAACCTTAAGGCCGACCTGCACATATTTGAAATTATTAAAATAAATTCAAAATAAATGTTCTGCTCATCGGATTAAGATCAATTTTAGATCGATTTTACACCTCTCCGAAAGAGGAACCCAATAAAAATATTGGTATCTTCATCTAAGCATCACAACATGGAGTTTGGACCTAGTTGTCCAATTCTAACACATCATCATGTATAACTATAAACATTTTACAAGGGAACCACAAAGGAGGATGGAGGAGAAAGCAGTCACAGTGACGTTGGTTTTGAAGACGATGACATAGGGGGCTATTGACAGACATTCATGACCTATGAGATTCTTCCAACTTGATCTACGGTTCCATTATCTAACCTGTATTGTATTTGTCATTATCATTCCCACCTATAGTAGCGACTTGGAGAGTCAATATCTATGTAATACATTTTTATTTTGATGACTGAATGAGAAAACTATGGTTTATGGTTTTAATTTCTTGTGTGTTTTTCAATTTATCATCATTGATGTAGTACTAGTTGTATGTATGATTAAATTTGTATCATCATCATGTAAATGTTTTAGTTTCTAAATAAAATCTAATGTGTAATTCACTAATTTGTTATATATTATTATTTTCCTATGAGTTATTGGGGTCTTTGACCATCTCGCTTGGGAGGATTCAAGGGTGGTGGAGTCTTTGTCTGTCTGTGGGTTTCTGAAAAGTGGACTGGAGTCACCTGTGCCTTTGTTGTTGTCCCTGGGTGTAATTGGGTCTCGTATTAAGTGTTCCTTTGAGGAATTACTACGGCCCCGGAGCGAAATTCTGGCCTTTTATTAGAGTTCTGTCCCCGAAGTGGATTTTGGGACCTGGAGTGGAATTAGGAGTGTTTTGGAATTTGAATTATGGGGTGTTTTGGAGAGAATTGGTAGACTTAGGAGTGTCTAGTTAGCAACTGGGATAATTGGGGTCAACACTCTGTCAATTAAGCCCTGGGAACGTGGGAATTTAAGCCATTTGGTGGAGCATTCTAGAATTGAGCCTCTGGTTTTGAGTGGCTATTGGACAGTGGTCATCCCCTCGAGTTTTCTCTCTCAAAAATTCAGCATGGAACCGGAACACTGGGGATTCCGTCGAAAACGTTCAGGCAAAGTGGCAAACCGTTCCGAAAGGAAATGGAAGATTTGTCCCCCGCTGACCACCTTCTCACCGCACCTGTGCACTCCCTATGAACAGGAGCACAATGAATTAAGAGAAAGTATGGCCGAGCTAAAGAGGTGCTTCCAGATACAGAAAGACGATGCCTGCGAGATGAGTGAAAGAAACATTGAAAAGAGTCAGAAAAATCACCAGCTAGAGGATGAAGTTTATGCACTGCGCAACCAAATAGAGGAATTGAAGATCCAGATGGCTGAGAAGAACTCCAACACAGAAGATGAATCAATAGGAATTGATCTAAATAGCCTTGTGGATCCAAATGGATAATCTCATTCTAGTTTTTTATTATGCGAAGCTATAAATGGATTTTGTTGCTTGGACCAGTGTTGATAATATCACCAAAATATCGGCGATATTCAGAAATATCGCGATATTTTCGGCGAGCCGAAATATCGCCGAGAAAATATTGCGATATTTTCTCTCCTGAAAATATCGCGATATTTCAGGAAAATATTGCGCAACAATGGGAAATATCGTCAGGCACTCTTGGGCCGTGGCTAGAAAAGGGAATTCAGTCTTTTTTTTCTGTCATTTTCGTTTGTGAGGCTTGGAGAAGGAAGGGGAAGAGCTTTGTGGTGGTTGTCAAGGAGGGTTTGAGGATCAAACAGCCATTATCACCATCAACTAAAAAAAATTTATTGATTAAAGATTGAAGAACAGTGAGACAAACTTCATTTCTTCCACTAAAAGGTATGTTCTTAAAAACCCCTATGTTAATGATTTTTTTCATAGAATTAGGGTTATGCTTGCTTGTCTCTTTGTCTACCAAGATTTTGCTTCTTTGTTTTTTTTCCATTTGCTATGATTTTCATGCCCATGAGCCAATGCAAGGGTTTTCTCCATATTTGGACAGCAAGCTTCATTCTTTTTTTAACTTTCTTATGCACCCTCTTATTGCCATTTTTTGTGTATGGATGTTTAATGCCAACTTTTTTGTTTTTTTGGTGCCCTAGGTTTGAAATTTGAATTAGTTCACTGCAAATATGCCAAAATCCTTGGACCCATTTTGGGAGTATGGGGAGCTTGATGGTGGGACAAATCGGACACATATATCATGCAAATTGTGTGGGACCAAGATGGCAGGAGGGGTTACACGATTGAAATACCATCTAGCTAGAGTCCCTGGACATGATGTTATACCATGTACAATTTCTAGTGCGGAAATTATACAAAAAACTCTTAAATCAATTGATGAAAAAGACAAAAAGATAGCTGCTAGGGAGAGGGAACTGATCTCAAATAGATAGTTGCTAGTTTTATTTGTTTTGCAGCTTTGCTACATATAACTCATGATGATGAGATACTTTTATATATGTGATGTTATTTTGTATTGGTTCTCCACGTTTGAATCCTTGATTGGACAATTATCAGGGATCAGCAGGATTTGGTATCGCCTTTGATATATCATTTTTATTTTACATCCACTACATCATATATATCAGTGCTTTCTTCATATTTATGTGTCAATGTGTTTATTTCATGTTCTTATTGCTTTATATGTTTAAAGAATGAAAAAAATGAATATATTACACATTTTCTATGCTTGCCGATATTTTCACCGATATTTCTGATAAGATGTTTTCTGGACCCTCGCCGATATTGCCAATAAGATGTTTTCTGGACCCTCACCAATATTTTGTCGATACCGATATTATCAACACTGGCTTGGACAGTTCTGTAAAGTCTATAATAGTACCTCTTTAATAGCTCGGTTGCATTTTGAAGTTTTGTTTAGAAAATGGGCTAATTCAGCTATTGTGAAAACCAGAATGCCCATTTTTGGCAGGAATTTGAAATGTATTATCCCGGCTATGTCGCAATCCAGGCACGAATTACTATGATATATCTACTCTTTTGTGTTAAAAGAAAATATATATATATTATTTTCCTTCTTCGTATTGTTTTGCATAAACTTATAAAATATGACATAAATGTACATAATCAATATAAAACTTTAGTTCAGCTTCTTTCCCCGCAGCTCCAACAGCAATGGTTAGTGTAAAGAACAGATGCATCCATTGGTGAAAGCTTTGAGACCTTTCAAAGATTGCATTCACTGATAAGAGATCTAGGGGGGCAGCTCCAACAGCAATGGTTAGTGTAAAGAACAGATGCATCCATTGGTGAAAGCTTTGAGACCTTTCAAAGATTGCATTCACTGATAAGAGATCTAGGGGGATATAGCTTAGTGGAGCTCTGACACCAGATCTTCAAGATTGCATTCACCAATAAGGGTAATGCTGTAAATATAAGCTCTATATCAAAATTCTAATCCATCTTAACTCTAGATCTATTAAGGACCAAGATGTATCAGATTCCTGGTGTGCCAATCTCAATGTTTTTCACCTACAACTACTGAAACAACTATTTTAATCACACAATATACAGACAATATTTAATCACACAATATACAGACAACTACTTTAACACTATTTTAATCACAACGAGTGGGTGAAAAAACATTGAGATTGACACCTCAAGAATTTGATACCTTTCCATGCATAACAGAGCCTATGTTGAGATAGATCTGTGCTGGGGGCAGTGGCTGCCAACTATTCTAACACCTTGAGAGGAGGGGTTTCTGTGAACTACCCTGATACCTCGAGGGGAACCTAACCCTCCATGACTTATTAAAAGAACAATAATATACATATTTCACATTTCATATAAAACACCATATAGATCCTATAGAGTTAATTCACAGATTGCGTTGGTGCCACTCCATTATCAACTGCTAAAAAGGGAGACAAAAAAGACCCGTGTTTTCTTCCTTTTCATTACGCAAGCACCAGAAAAGGATGTGGGTTGGCATCATACCTTTGGGCCAAATAAGTGACCGCTTCATCAGAGCAATGTCTGATATGCAATTCTCTAAGATCCCCATGACTGTAATCGACTGCAATCTTCACCATTTTATCCATTTTTTTCTCAAATTCTGTACTCCACCAGAAAGCAGTATCGCTTTTCCTTGCAAAATACTTCTCGAAATCAACAATTTGCCAGAAAGACGGATCCTGGAAAGCCCTAGACCAGTCCTTGCATACTAGAGAGGCACTGTTCCATCTTTCCTCCAGATCCAACCTTGAAAATATATCAATGAGAGCCTCAATTGGAATATCCTCTGCCGAGTTCCCACCCTTCCCTCTCAATGCTCCTCCGTCGGTAAGCAGCTCCATCTCCTTTACCAGATGATCAGTGTTGTCCACAGATTTGTCATTACCATCGCAGACCATAGAAGATGACTCATACGTAGGTGTTCCTTCCATCTCTGTTATACTTGAATTCGTTGCTTCTTTACAAAAACTCCTTCGAAAGGATTTAAAAACTGTGTACCAGCTTTCTGGATGGTGATTTCATTTATGTTATTACGGGAATAAATAATCGTAGCGTGACCCCCCATGGGCCGGGAACTAAAAAAAATATATCCATTATTTTGGTGTTTATCCATATATTATTTTATTGTATTTCATAGTCTTTTAAAGCTATAGAATCATTTTGATTATTGTTTTTCCATTAACTATAAATATTTTATTGAATCATTTTGATTATTGTTTTCCCATTAATTATAAATATTTATTTATTTGTTATCTATAATAAATTAGTTTTTAAAAAAAAAAAAAATTAAAAAATATGGGTTATTTAAAAAAAAAAAAATTGGACACTTTGATGGTAAAGAATTTATTATTCAAACTTGTATCTCTAAGCTACTCTTAGTTTTTTTTTTTAATTTTTGGGAATACATTTAAATTTTTATTTTTATTTTTTAGTTGAGAAGAGAATTAAATTTTTATTAAATTTTTTTGGGAATACATTTAAATTTAAATTTTTATTTTTTTAGTTGAGAAGAGAATTAAAATTTTATTGCAAACTATTACTAAATTTAAAATAATTTAATCAACAAGTAATATGTTGTACTTGTCTTTAAAGCAAAAAGTAATTAATAATTATTTTCAATCTAGTTATGGATCATATAATTCTAGGTTTAGAAATACTTTTATTGATAATTTTAAATTTATTTATATAGTATAATGTTTAATTTTATATCATTGAATCAAAACAATACATACAAATTTCCTATGTGTTATTGGTCACTCAGATAGGAAACCAACTCAATAACATAAGTTTAGCTTTTTAAGATTGCAGATGTTTTTTCTAACTAACTTTTTCAACAAAATGAAAGGAAGATTTGGACTAGAACCATTGTGCATATGATTACAAAATTTATAGCTCTACCCCAGAGAGTCATTTAAACTGGGACAAAAAGTATCCAGTTGCTCCATAACTAAGTTAATTCTTTACAGAGAACGGCAATATGATGAGAGACTAACAGTGTGCCTCCGTCCTTAATGGAACTTCGAGCCAGAAAGTTGAGAGAAGCTTTTAACCACCACTTATCCCAAAAGTTGGCAACTCTATGCAAGGATGAAGTTTTGATCGCCCACCGACCTGAAGCTTCTTACGAATTGTTGGTCTTTGCTGACCTGGACCATTGGAGCTTTATCATAGGCCATCGCATGGAGCTTTGAAACCCTAGATAATTCCACTGCAGAGAGATTCCCCAAACTCCCAGGAAGGGCTTTCGCTTTGTGCGCAGAGATTTTATGTCATGTACTTCTAAATAAGGTGGCCAGCCTAACCCCATTGAGAAACCAATTGAAGTATTTTGGAAACAATTGTTATTGACTGCAATACAAGGTAGCTCGTGAGCCGTGAATTGTTTTTTGTACACCATGGATGGGATTTATCATGTATTACAGCGAATGTGGTTCGTGGACAAGTATTTGATAGTCAAGGTCGTGCTTGTACTCCTAACCTCACAGAGTGTAACACCCTCCTCCCAGATCTACCCAAGTAACCATCCAACCGGGGTAAACGTGTGACGAAGAGTTATTATGATATGATTCAACTCCCTATGTATCACTTAAGGAAGTGGAACCGATGAAACACAACCAAAATGACCTTCTATACATGCAACAGAACTCCCAGGAGTCATCCAACCCTTCCAAGTGATCAGCCCCTAAGACAACCTAACATTTTACATCATTAAAGCCTCAGCCACTCCCATAACATGGGTGTGCATGTGACTTGAACCATCTTGTCATTCCCACAGCAAGGCATGCCTGCGACTAGGGACTTTTCCAGGCAGTTTTGTGCCAGCCACTCTGGATTTTGTGCCACTTTTTTAGGGCCAGGACTTAGGCCACTGCCCAAAACTCCATGAAACTTCCATAAATGAAAAGTAACATTGAAACATTAATACAAATGCATATACTTAAACAACGACTTTACTGGACCCCTACTAGCCATGACAGACATTTCGTCAAACATGTCACAAATATGCATTTTGTGGGTTTAAACAACAAATCTGAGCATATGTGTCTCACACTTATCTCAAAATCTCTAAGAAGCATTGATGCCTCATCACAATAACTGCATTACCATATATTAAGCCATATATTCATTGTACATTAAGGGATTAATCAAAACATGACGAGATCCATACATTATCACTGTCATAAAATTCACTCATAACCAACGTATAATCAACATAAATATGAAGGATAACCAACCATATAAACCATATATAAATAAGTATATTTACCCATAAAATACCAAGGAGAAAGAGCTCTTATTGATGATTTCATAGGCCAACCAGGTATGGGACTTCCATGCACCACCCAACCATAGACTAGATTGAACCAAATATTTCTTTTAGCTAACCGCCCTCGTGCCATATTCCAAGCATGAATGTGGGATCTCATAAAAAAAATCGATCAAAACCAAACTAGGGCTTCTAACCACCTCAACCCTCAACCAGTGATTCCACCTCATGGTCAGACATCACTAACCATCACCAGACTGGTCTCTACCCGAGCTTTCTAGGGCTCCAAAGCGTTTGTTCCAACCAAGGCTTCTAGAACTAGTAACTCAACCCAAAACTGTCTTCGAGCTTCCATTGTGTTTGTCCAACCATGGCTTCTAAGAACAATAACTCAACCCACTAAGGGCTTCCAGAGCGTTTGTCCAACCAAGACTTCCGGGACTAGTAACTCAACCCAAGCTATTACAAGGCTTCCGGGGCATTTTTCAAACCAAGGCTTCCAAGAACTAATATCTCAACCCACAATCAAAGGCACATGAAAACCAACCATAAAACAAAATTAAGCCCACAACACCATGGCTATCCATGAAATGAAAAAGCTAGGGGAAAGCACTATCAATCCAAGCAATTATCCATGTCAATGACAAATCATAACCAAACAACCACCTGCATATGCCATGCATGCCAAAACTAGTAAGGAAATCATACATGCAACTCGGTACCTACAAGCAAAACATGTTGTAGTTGTTGATCCCGATGTCCTCTTGTGCTTTTCTGCTTTTCCTTTTCCTTCTTGTTCCAAATCCCAAGTATGCCTTATTTTGTGTAACAAGAAACCACTATAAGTAATAATGATAAACCATTAGTTTCCCATAATGCGAACTAACTGTGAAGTATGATGGCCAAGGTTTCACTGGTGCAAGCATTATATCAAGTTTAATACAAGCATGTCGGAGGATTAACATCATGGCTAGATGTCTGATGATTTCCTGTGGCCTTGGATGCCTGCCAACATTCATCAACGCTACGCACCTGTAGTGGGGGGGAATTATATATATATATATATATATATATATATTAAACATACTTTAATATAATATTAAAAATGGCATAGTCTAACTTATAGACAAAATAACCTTTTTCACCAGATTCCAACAATACAATTTCAAGAAAGATTGTGATTTTTGTTGTTTAAAATACTTTTTTGAATGCATAAATGGATTCAACGCCCTAAAAAATCCCTAGGGTACTCAAATTCTACAAATTAAACAACTTAAACTACAGTTTCCATTAAAAACTAATTGATTTTTATTCGTTAATATAATTTTTACACTTGTTTACATCTTGTTCCTATCCCTTTTTTATGCAAATATTTTGCTTCATATAGTGGACAACTATCAGCATGACATCAATCATTATTATGGCACTTGATGAATAATTTTATTTTATTTTAGATTTTTTAATATAATTTTTATATCTAATAAGAAAAGTTTTTCAATTACTTTTCTTTTTAAGTAATCTTGTGAAGGTTTTTTTGACAACATTATATACATTAATGTATGTGTGTGTATGTACTGTTATACATTAATATATGTGTGTATATACTATTATAGATCCATCTTAACTAGTGATTCGTCAAATCTCTTAGTATGCAAACCTCTTTCTAGAATGCAAAATTTGAAAAAAGACTTACGTGTCAAGAGATTCAATCCTTTTAGTACTTGATAAATATGTGGTTAAAATGGATGTAAACTAGTTTTCTTTATTTCTATATGTATAAACCATGTGTAATTTTTCATTTTTTAAATCGTGTGTGTGTGTGTCTATATATATATATATATATATATACACCCTCTATTTCATATTGAAATATCTTAAAATATGGATATTCACACAATTTATTTAAGTTCTATATTCAAATATTTATAAGAAAATTATTTTATTTTATTTTATTTTATTTTTTAACTTATTTATGTAAAATTGATATAAAATTATATTATTGAGTTGAGTGACTCATTCTACAACCTAGTATGAGAGAGATGTGTAAGTATGTTCATGTTCAACTTGGAGTTGACAAGTGTCCTTAAAAATAAAATTTTATTTTTTATTTTTTTAACTTATCTGTGTCAAATTGATATAAAAATATATTATTGAGTTGAGTGACTCATTCTACAACATAGTATGAGAGAGATGTGTAAGTATGTACGTGTTCAAGTTGGAGTTGACAAGTGTCCTTAAAAAAAACAGGTCAAATATAATTCAAAACAAAAATGAATATACATGTTTGGTTTGTTTAATTAAAAATATTATAAAACATCAATAATCTCACTCTCACACTCAATTGTCCATACAAAGAGAAGTGGTAAAAATATTTCACTCTCACTCTGAGCCATAAATAAAATATTTAGATGCCCATATGAAACAACATGATGTTATATCAACTTTATATATAAATAAAGTAGTTAAAAGTTAAAAAAGAATTATATATACATTATATAAAGCCATTGCAAAAAAAATTATAGTTAAAATATTTTAAGGAGTCTCACTATTTTATGCCCAAGTAAATTTTGATCCATTTTATACATTAAAAAATGCAACATAAACAATGAAAACTTAAAAGTGCTCTACATCTCTTCAACGGATCAAATTTGACAAACATTTTATTCAAATTTTGCACTCTAAAATAAGTTTTTACCTACTTGATCCCTTTCGACTCTTAGATTTGTGGTTAAAATGGATCTATACTAGTTTAATATACATGTTGAAATATTTATAATAACTCCAAGAGTAAAAGTGAAATGTTTTTACCATATATCTTTTATACTGGATTGTAATATTAACAACGAACCAAATGAGCACAATGAGAATGGGATTATTGATGTTTTATAATGTTTTTAATTAAAACTAACCAAATATGTAAATCATTTATGTGTTTATTATAACTGACAAATTTTTAAGAGATAAATGTCAACTCCACATTGAGCACAGACAGAATCACACATCGCCCTCATAAAAGTTGTAGAATGTGCCTCTCAATCAAATTACTTATTCTTAATTACATGATATTTAAAAGTAATATATATAAGACAATATGCATAAATCCAATTATTATAATGGTGTCAATGCCTAATTTACAGTTAATAAATATTTACACGAAGTTGCTTTTCAAAAGATTTAAATCCTTTTGTTTTAGGATGAATTGTTTAATTTTGAACGTACTAATTATGAGTAAATAATTTTCTTTTCCCAAAATGTATTTAGGGATATTAAGTTTGACTATTTCTTTATGTTTTTGGTTTTTTTTTTTTTTGGGAAATTTCCATGCAACATTTGTTATTATTAATTATAGTCTAAATCTTATAAATTTTGACATTTTTTAGATGAATTAAATTTAAAATTTTGTAGAGATTTGTTGGAATCACGAATTTGTACTATCAAATCTACATACAGTGCTAACAATAAATTTATCATTAAAAGATAATGATATATGGATGAATATATTTTCCTTCTTCCTATTGAGGTTACCAAAGCATATGAAACATATGTGGATGAATATATTTTCCCTCTTACTATTAAGGTAAGGAAAGTATATAAAAGGGGATAGATTCCTCCTTTCATTTCAATATGTTTATTTTTTTAGAAAAATAACTTCTAAAATTATGTTTATAGTTTTATTATTTATTTCATTGTTAATTTTACGTATGGTTTATCAAACAATTTGTGTCAAATTCTTAGTAAATTTTAAATTTATTAAGTTTTTAAAATATTATGGATATAATATTCCATGTGCTAAGGATAAATGGCTAAAGGGTGGATCTTCTAGTAAACGAAGCATCCAAGTTGGAAAAAGAAGAATTTATTTTGAATAGCTTTAGGAGCTATGCACATATACCTTAGTTTTGTTATGAGGGGGATTATTAATGAGAGGAAGTGGTATGGAAGTGGGTTCAGAGGTGTGTGGTCGCCTTCTACTATGTGTGAAGTACTCTATTTTTCAGATAAAATTAATGTGCTTTTGGTTCTTTCATAGGTATTTTTTATATTAACTGGTTTTCATGAGGGTAGTGAAACTTCCCATTAGCAGTGTAAAATGAAGAACTCATCCCCATTACAAATTCAGTTTTATGCCTTGGGATCGAGGTAAGTCTGGAAACTTGTCTTCTCTATATTTTGTCATAGTAGTGGATGAGAGTAATGTTCCTAATTCTGATGTCTATTATACTTTACTTGAGTATGAGAGTATTAATATAATTTCAAAGAGTTTGTTAGAAAATAGTGTATGTTTGATTAAGAAAAAGATGTCAACTCCATGGTCTGGACTGACCACATGCGCAATAGACTACGAGCTTGGAAATTGTCCCAATATATTTTGGATGATGAGGTTTCATTGACTGACATCACAAGCCAATTGATAGTGGCCCTCCTGTACTGTGAATTTACATGTATTTATGGTGTGTTGAAGGCCTGTGTTGGTTCAATTCTCTTTGGTGCATTGATGTTCTTTGTGGTGTGTTGTATATTCAGTTTGTATGGCATGAATATCTTGGTGGCGCTTTGTTAAGAAAAATAAGTTGTTTGCTTGAGAAAGTATGTTGGGTGGCATTTCATATCATGAATCTTTGTTAAAGTCCTTTATGTTTATCCCCCTCAAGGGATAGTGTGTGCAACCGGGTATTTTATTAGACAGGAAGATGACCCAATTTCCATAATTGGATCCTTGGTTGGATCAAGAGAGAAAACAAGTACATACATTTGCATATTGTATTTGCTTTTAGTACTTCAACTGTGATAATAGCACCATTATATGGTCTTGATTGGAAAAAGAAAACCCATGATAAAAACATTTCTTGAAGTGAATTATATTGTGTTTTTGGGAAAGGACTTGGGTGTTAAAATGTTTCACATGAATGACATTAAACGACTGGAAGAGGATTTGAACTCTCTTCAACAAGATGTTCTACAAATGACCATCAGACTTAATCAAAACTTCTCTAGCCTTTCAATGGCTATGGATATCTTGTTGGATCTGCAAAACAAATTGCACTGACTAGAAGACAAAACGGGGCATATACACCTATTGTTGGAGGATGTTGCATAAATATTAGGTATGGCTAACATATCGTACAAACAAGGCAACTCGGTGACTTCAAAAACGAGGATCTCTAGAAATCAAAAGGCAACAATGCTTAGGAACATGAGTATCTCCCTCCTTTTAGAGGTTAATCTTTTATGTAATCATGAAATGCAATTTTTTCATCTTGTTAGGCTTGTATCGGAGATAGTATAAAAGGATACATCTAGAACTACTAAATCCCCTTATGGAAGAACTAGACTGTATGTTTTGGATTGGATATTATTGTTATGTATTCCATGCATCCAAATTTTTGGACTCCATATGAATATGATGTAAATTGGTAGATTGTTGTGTTCCCAACACAACCCTTTAACACGAATATGTATTATAAATTTGGTTATATATATAGCCCCAAGGGTTAACTCAAGTGGTCTAGATCTAGACACAAAGTTTTTTGATGTTGTTGCTAGTTGTTGTTGGCCACAAGTTTGACTCTCTTTGATTCCCTTAGGGTGAGGCCTCGTAAGCAAGGTTGATGGTTTACCATCCATGAAATGTGGGGATGTACTCTAAGGTTTCTCGTGCTTTCATTCCAAGTATATCCATTTTCCTTGTGGTTCACGGACCTCGAAAATAAATGACCACTACGTCTACAAAATATTTGTACCAAGAAAATCCACCCAAAGGGATCAGTTCTTGTCAGCTTAACCATGAAGCTTCACATCGAGAGTGTCGATAAAATAGAACCTGTGACCTCTCAATAGCAAATGTCCTTGTAAATTCAAAACATTGCAGTAAATTCTCGGAACAATTTGAAACATAGAAGAGACTGAGCCATTTTATTATGGAAATGGGCAAGAGTACAAATATATAGAAGAAATTCACCTAGGCTTTCCTATTTGGCAAGCGGAGCAAATCCCAAATGAACAACAATACCCATAAAAACTGCCCAACGATGCTCTGCGATGCTGCAATGAATCTGCACTAGCTTCTGCAATGGAAGAACTGAAACCCCCACCTTCAGTGCTAAGAAAATTCTACAAAATTATTCCCTGACTCCTCAAGCCAATCCAACCAAACCCAAAAATTGGTTGCCCTAATCACGACCCTGCAAAATTGACCTCCAATAGGCCCTACACTCCCTAGTAACTACCGAAGCACACACTCTACAGAACCACTAGAAAAATACTCCACAACTCTCCAAGAATATAACAAACATATCCTCCAACACTTCCCTTATTTCTCCCAGCAAAAGATAGGCTAAATGACTAAGGCACTATCTCACATGTGTGCCCAAGTTACCTCCTTTGTGCTGGCCTAGTGACTTCCCCACAAATCCTGAATAATGTTATCAGATCCAACCTCCAAACTAACCCAATAGCTTAGGAAGCTACTAAGCCTCCTCCTCCAAATAATCTCCCGACAATAAACCTTCGGGAAGGAGCTACAATAGTCTCATAAGAAATACGCACTATTGGGGAAAATAAATGCACATGATGAAGATAACTCGATGAAAATCCCTCAAATGATAATAGATGAACCAATCTAGGGTGGCACTCGAAGTCCCCCAAAGAATGGGTGAGTTCTTTGCTTGGAAAAATCATGCTAAACAAAAAGTGACTCGGCTAAGCAGCTCAAGCAACTGAGATAAAATAGATTAGCCAAGAATGCCAAATGAAGTGAGCTTCCTTCCTTTTATAAGCTTCGTTAATCCTTTTTACCACCTTTTTCCTCCATACATTGTTCCCACTCATGCTTTTCGAACCAATTATTAAGGGTGTGCATATTTCATGTGCGAGTAGTCCCCATTCATCACCAACAAAATAAAATAACATAATGCTAAATAACCTATAACTCCTAAGTCTTCTAATGAAAAATCAAATGGGCCTGACATCACCAAAATTGGCCCTCAAACATAAAAATAAATCCTGTGACAAAATAATTTAGGAAGGGACATTACAGTCCTCCCCTCCCAAATGTTGTTTGTCCCCAAGCAACCTCAATGTTGGATGCTCCAATATATGTTCACCCTCGCAGGTGGCATCCTCATCAGACAATCTCTTCGAATGCACCAAATACTCCCTGGTAATCCTGCTCCTGAGCTTCCTCTCCCTAGTCTATAGAATGGCCTCCGGTTCTAAAACCAGATGTCCCTCATCATCAAGCGAAGGCAACTTCACAACTGCTATAATTTGTTGCCCCAACACCCTCTTGAGGCATGAAACATGAAATATATTGTGGAATTTGACTCTTGGTGGCAACTCCAACTCATAAGCTACCTCTCTGGCCCTCTTTACCACCCTGTAAGGTCCATAAAAATGGGGTTGCAACTTCTTAGACCCTTTTTGTTTCAAAGTGGATTGTCTGTATGGTTGCAAACATAGGAACACCAAGTCCCCCTCCTTAAAATGTCTCTCTACCCGTTGCATGACAACATGTGGCTTTTGGTGATTCTGAGTTGTAAACAAATTATCCTTAAGATGCTTGAGGATGTCTTGGCTCTCTTGGATCCAATATTTTGCCTTTGGGGCTCGGTTGTCTCCAAAAACAATGTCAGCAAAATACAAAGCATCATAACCATATAAAGCATGGAAAGGAGTCATAACAATGGACATATGATGTGTGGTGTTGTAGCAATATTATCTTAAGTGCAATCAACGAATCCATGCCCTCTATTGCCTGGTCACATAGTTCCTAAGATACCTCTATAGCCACTTGTTCACGCTCTATGTTTGGTCGTATGTCTGTGGATGGTAACTAGTGTTCAGGGTGAGCTCTGTGTACACTAGCCTGAAAACATCCTGCCAGATTCCCCCCCATAAATTTGTTGTCTCTATCACTGACTATGGTCTTAGGGAGTCCATGTAGGTGGAAAACCTCCATAAATAACAACTATGCTACCTGAGAAGCTGAGTAACGATTACGAATAGAAATTAAATGTGCATATTTGGTCAATTGTCGACCACCGCATAAATACAATCCTTCCCCTGCATCGTAGGAAGTCCTATGATAAAATCATAGAAATTCTCTCCCATTTTCCCTTAAGAATGGGAAGACGGTGCAATATTTCGACTAGATGTGTAAACTTCCCCTTATTCATTTGACATACCTCACACTCTTGTACACATCTCAACACATCCCCCTTGAGGCCCTTCCAGGTGAAGTGCTCTCTCACGGCCATATATGTCTTCCTAAACCATGATGCCCCAACAGTGGAGAATTATGAGCTGCATGAAGTACCTATACTCTCAACTACGAGCCTGGAACCATAAATATGCGCCCCTTGTAGTAGATGACCTCATCCATCACTCGTTAGCAGTCATCTTCATGAATTCCATCCAAGATCTCACATGCTCGAATATCCTTGGAGTACTCAGCTAATAGTTGTGCCTTCCATTCATGGCTATTGCTCATGAGTGAAAGGCCTACAAGTCTCCTAGATAGTGCATCGACTACAACTTTGTGCTTTCCCCGCACATACTCATTATCAAAATAATAGGCCTGTACCTTGCTAACCCATATTTTTTGTCTGTCATTGAGGCCCTACTTCCCCAGGAAGTGGCGAAGACTGTTATGATCCGTCTTCAACCAAAATCAATTACCTACCAAATACTGCCTCAACTTGGCCAATGCATGCATTATGGCAAACATCTCCTCGTCATATATGGAATACGACCTCTCATAAGGGAGAATATTTCTGCTCTCGAAAGAAATGGGGTGCCCCTCTTGGGACAAGACTGCTCCGATCTCCTCACCTAATGCATCACACTCCAAGGTGAAGGACTGCGTGAAATTCAAAAGTGCCAATACCGGGAAACTACTCATCGCCTCCTTAATGCGATAAAAATTTGCCTAAGCTCCATATGTCCATGCAAAATCTCCCTTATTGGTCAAATCTGTCAGGGGTGATTCTAACTGTGTGAAGCCCTTGACAAACTTCTTGTAGTAAGTGAAAATGTACAAAAATCCCCTCAACATTGTCACATCTCTAGGCACTGGCCAATCTTGAGTGGCCCTGATATTCTCCTCATGCACCTTGACCCCATCTTCACCAATAATATTTGCCAAGTAAATCATCTCCGTTAGCCCAAATTCACACTTCGACAATTCGCATAAAACTATTGCTCCTCCAAAATTCGCAATACCGTCTCAAGGTGTTGCAGGTGCTCCTCCCATGTCCCATTGTAGATCGGGATGTCATCTAAGAAAACCAACACGAACCTACTCAACTGCCCCTTAAACACATGGTTCATGCATGAATGGAAAGTGGCAGGGGCATTGGTTAATCCTGTTGGGTGTGGAGCCTAATTATCTTGTTTACTTTATATCACAGCATTGGACCCCCTGTACCTTAAAAGGGGCGGCAACGCCGCCCGTAATTAATCGTTGTCGTGGTGGGTCCAGGGGGGTGCGGCAGCGCTTTTCGGAGCCCCCCCCTAGTGGGGGGTTTTGGGGGCAGCGCCCCCGAAGCTAAAAACAAATGTAAAATTGCCTTGTAAAAGTATAGTAATTTCTAGTCAATCTGGGCCGTTCATAGGCGAATGATCTGACGGTAGAAGTTATGTTTAGTTTAGGGTTTTTTTCCCTAGAAGGCAACCCCCTTGTATATATGAGGGTATTGTATTGCGGCTGTGTATTATGTGTGTATTCTCGGAGTGAGAAACAGATAGGGATACTGTGAGAGAGAACAAACGATATTACAACGGATTTGTTGTAGGTTTTGTCTCTTTAATTTTTTGATGGATAATAGAAAGGAAGGACTAGCTGTTCGGGGTGGACGTAGCCCAAATTGGGTGAACCACGTATATCTGTGTCTCTCTGGTTTTATGTGTTTTGTGTGCTTGTATTTTTCGCATATTTTATGTGTTGCATTGCTCTGTAATATTTAATTTTCTAACAACCGGTATCAGAGCCGAAGGTCTATTTGGCTTATAAACTCACAGGAAAGAAGGGTTCCTGGTTCGAGTGGGAGCAATGGCGGAAGATGGTAAATTTAGGGTCAAGAAATTTAACGGCCAAAACTTTCCGCTGTGGAAGATGCAGATGGAAGATTATTTGTATCAGAAAGATCTGTACCTACCATTGAGCGGAAAAACAAAGAAGCCGATGGCCATGAAAGACGTGGAATGGAACATTCTTGATAGAAAGGCACTCGGAAAAGTACGGTTGTGCCTTGCAGCATCAATCGCCTTCAATATTTCGAAGGAAACAACAACAGAGGGTTTGATGCAGACGTTGGCAAAACTATATGAAAATCCCTCAGCCTCAAACAAGGTATTTCTTATGAAACGATTATTTAATATGAAGATGTCGGAAGGTGGATCTGTTGCAGACCATTTAAATGATTTTAATATAGTTACCAGTCAGTTAAGTTCTGTAGGGGTAAACTTTGATGATGAAGTTAGGGCTCTTTTATTTTTGTGCTCATTGCCAGAAAGCTGGAATGGTTTAGTTATGGCCATTAGTAACTCTGTCTCTGGATCTAGTACTTTAAAGTTTGATGATGTTGTCAGTGCTATCCTTAGCGAGGAAATGCGACAGAAAAGCTCCGGTGAGACATTAGGTAATGCTTTGAGTGCAGAGTCTAGGGGAAGAAGAATGGAAAGAGGAAAGAGCTCCGGTTATCGCAGTAAATCAAGGAAAGGCAGATCCAAGTCCAGATCGGGGATAGTGTGCTGGAAATGTGGAAAGAGAGGACACCTAAAGAAAGATTGTAGATCTTGGAAGGGAAAAGAAGGAGATGCACAACAAGAAAACAATCATGAAGCAAATGTGACAGGTGATGTGTTACAAGTTGCTTTGATTCTTTCTTTCGAAAATGTTACTGATTCTTGGGTTGTAGATTCAGGGGCTTCATTCCATGCCACACCTGATAAGAAATATTTTCATGACTATGTTCAAGGAGATTTTGGACAAGTTAGTTTGGGTGATGATAAACCCTGTAAAATTGTTGGAATGGGTAAAGTTCTTGTAAAACAACGGAATGGAAACCAATGGCTACTAAAGGAGGTAAGGCATGTTCCAGATCTGAAGAAAAATCTGATTTCAACAGGGCAGTTAGGCGGTGAAGGTTGTGTGACAACTTTCATAGATAAAACTTGGAAGGTCACCAAAGGAGCCCTGGTAATAGCAAAAGGTGAAAAGGTTGGTACATTGTATTTATGCAATGGTATTTCTAACTCTGTTAATGCTTTAAATTCCAAAGGAGCAGATGTAGGATTATGGCATCATAGGCTCGGACACATGAGTGAGAAGGGAATGAAGATTCTTCACTCAAGAAATTTGTTGCCAGGTTTGAAGAATGTTGATTTGGATTTATGTGAAAATTGCATTTATGGAAAACAAAAGAGAGTCAGATTTCTCAGAGTTGGGAAAGAAAAGAAGAGCGAAAAATTGGAGCTTGTGCATACGGATGTATGGGGACCTGCTCAGGTATCATCTCTCGGTGGCTCTCGTTATTATGTTACTTTTATTGATGATGCAACTAGAAAAACATGGATTTATTGTATTCAGAATAAATCTGATGTATTTGATACTTTCAAGAAATGGAAAGCTTTGGTTGAGATTGAGACATGAAAGAAGTTGAAGTGTCTCAGATCAGATAATGGAGGTGAATATTGCAGCAAAGAGTTTGATAGGTACTGTTCAGAGCATGGAATTCGCAGAGAGAAGACAGTTCCAAGAACACCACAAGAAAATGGTGTGTCAAAAAGAATGAACAGAACAATCATGGAGCGTGCAAGGTGCATGAGATTGCATGCAGGATTGCCTTTACAATTTTGGGCAGATGCTGTAGATACTGCTGTTTATCTAATAAATAGAGGGCCTTCAAGTTCCTTGGATGGTGGTATTCCGGAGGAAGCATGGACAGGTAAAAAGGTAAACTACTCTTTTTTAAAGCCTTTTGGTTGTGAGGCCTTTGTCCATATTAATAAAGAAAATAGGACAAAGCTTGAGGCAAAATCAAAGAAATGTACCTTTATTGGATATGGTGTTAATGATTTTGGTTATCGCTTATATGATTATGAAAATCACAAAATCATTAGGAGAAAAGATGTAATATTCAATGAAAAGGTCTTGTATAAGAATCAGTTGCAGGAAAAGAAACAGGAAAAAGAAAGCAAGGAATACGCGGTTCTTGATGAGATATCTGAAAAAGTAAGGGTGCCTGAAAATAATAATAATCAACAACCACAGCAGCAATAACCACCACAACAGAAACAGGCACCTCAAACACCTGAAAGTGGTGTTAGAAGATCTACCGGGATAAGTAGACCCCCTGAACGATACTCTCCTTCATTATATTATTTATTGTTGACTGATTCTGGTGAACCTGAATGTTATGAAGAAGCAATGCAGGTTGAAAGCAGGAAGAAGTGGGAGCTAGCCATGGAAGAAGAGATGGACTCCTTAATGCATAACCGGACTTGGGACTTAGTCAGGTTGCCTGCAGGTAAAACTACATTGCAGAATAAATGGGTTTACAGGCTGAAGGAAGAAGATGGAGGAAAACAGAGGTACAAAGCTAGACTTGTGGTGAAGGGGTTTGCACAGAAAAAAGGTATTGATTTTGATGAAATATTTTCTCCTGTTGTTAAAATGACTTCAATCAGAACTATTTTAAGTCTTGTATCAGCAGAATATTTACATCTTGAACAGTTAGATGCAAAGACAACATTTCTCCATGGAGATCTAGAGGAAGAGATCTATATGGAGCAACCAGAAGGATATGAGGTCAAAGGGAAAGAAAATTTAGTGTGCAGGCTAAAGAAGAGCTTGTATGGCTTAAAACAGGCTCCAAGGCAGTGGTATCTAAAATTTGACAAGTTTATGTCTGAACAAGGTTATACTAGATGTCACTCTGATCATTGTGTTTATTTGAAAAGGCAAAATGATGGCAGTTATATTATATTGTTATTATATGTAGATGACATGCTTGTTGCAGGGTCTAACATGCAGGAAATAAATGTGCTCAAAAGAAAATTGGAAAATTCATTTGCAATGAAGGATTTGGGAGCTGCAAAACAAATCCTTGGTATGAGGATAACTAGAGATAGGAAAAATCGCAAATTAACACTGTCTCAGAATGAGTACATAGAAAAGGTGTTGAAAAGATTTAATATGCAGAATGCAAAACCAATTAGTACACCTTTTGCTAGCCATTTCAAACTTAGTAAGGAGATGTACCCCAAGACCCAAGAAGACATGGATTATATGTCTAAAGTTCCATATGCATCAGCAGTTGGAAGCTTAATGTATGCAATGGTCTGCACAAGGCCCGATATTGCACATGCAGTGGGAGTTGTAAGCAGGTACATGAATAATCAAGGAAAAGAACATTGGATGGCAGTAAAATGGATTCTCAGATATTTGAGAGGTACCACAAATCAAGCATTATGCTTTGGTGGTTCAAACATTGCTCTACAGGGATATGTTGATGCAGATATGGCAGGTGACAGAGATAACAGGAGGAGCACTAAAGGGTATGTATTTACTGTAGGTGGAACAACTGTCAGTTGGGTTTCAAAAATCCAAAGTGTTGTTGCACCTTCAACAACAGAAGCAGAGTATGTTGCTGCTACAAAGGCTAGTAAAGAAATAATTTGGTTACAAAGGTTTATGGATGAATTGGGTAAGAAGCATGATATGGGCACGTTATACAGTGATAGCCAAAGTGTCATTCATCTTGCAAAGAACTCAACATTTCATTCCAGGACTAAACACATACATCTCAAGTACCATTTCATATGGTCAGTATTGGAAGATGGAGAGTTGAAGCTGGAAAAGATACACTCTAGCCAAAATCCTGCCGATATGCTAACAAAAGTTGTAACCAGAGAGAAACTGAGAATGTGCTCAGTTTCAATTGGTCTTCAAGGATGACGATGAAGATGAGGAACAACCAGGTCCAAAGAGGAGTCATTGTCCAGCAAATGAAGCAACGGTGGAGTTGCTACAATCAGTCTCCAAGTGGGAGATTGTTGGGTGTGGAGCCTGATTATCTTATTTACTTTGTATCACAGCATTGGACCCCCTGTACCTTAAAAGGGGCGGCAACGTCGCCTGTAATTAATCGCTGCCGTAGGGGGTCCAGGGGGGGTGGCAACGCTTTTCGGAGCCCCCCCCTGGTGGGGGGTTTTAGGGGCAGCGCCCCCGAAGCTAAAAACAGATGTAAAATTGCCTTTTAAAAGTATAGTAATTTCTAGTAAATCTGGGCCGTTCATGGGCGGATGATCTGACGGTAGAAGTTATGTTTAGTTTAGGGTTTTTTGCGCTAGAAGGCAACCCCCTTGTATATATGAGGGTATTGTATTGCGGCTATGTATTATGTGTGTATTCTCAGAGCGAGAAACAGATAGGGAGACTATGAGAGAGTGATCCTCTGGGCATTACAACTGGGATTCAATAATTATTGTCTCTTCAATTTTTTGCTAGATAATAGAAAGGAAGGACTGGCTGTTCGGGGTGGACGTAGCCCAAACTGGGTGAACCACGTATATCTGTGTCTCTCTCGTTTTATGTGTTTTGTGTGCTTGTATTTTTCGCATATTTTATGTGTTTCATTTCTCTATAATATCTAATTTTCTAACAAATCCAAAAGGCATGACCAAAAACTCAAAGTGCCCATAATGACATCTGAATGTTGTCTTCGAGATGTCTTGATC
This sequence comes from Pinus albicaulis, assembly GCA_034641835.2. Lineage (NCBI taxonomy): Eukaryota > Viridiplantae > Streptophyta > Pinopsida > Pinales > Pinaceae > Pinus > Pinus albicaulis. The sequence continues at coordinate 1,039,256,746 of CM076584.1, read as the reverse complement.
CCTTACCCGGATTTGATGATACCCTGACCACAAATCTATCTTAGAGAATAACTTGGCTCCTCTAAGCTCATCCATCAACTCATCAATACGCGGTATGGGGTGTCGATTTTTCCATGTCTTCCCGTTGAGCACCCAATAGTCAATATACATGTGCAGAGTCTCGTCCTTCTTCTTCATCAACACTGTTAGCAATGTATTTTTTCAAAGTCTGGTCATCATTGCATTTGTGTCTTTGATCCTTGTCCCCTTAGCTTGTGTTTAAAGGCCATGGAGGGTTTAAAAGTGTGTGAAAGTTTTTATTATTTTCAACAAAATCCAAAAAAGTTTGAGTCTAATAGTTTGTTTTTGTGTCTTAGAGTAATTAGGGTAAATTTTCTTCTAAATAAGACTTTAACTACCATGAGTAGTTAAGGCCATGATTTCGGTTTGAGAGTATTATTTATCCATAATGATATATTTTTAAAGTGAATGGTCCAAGGCTAAGCATAAAATGTCAGCATCATCTGCTATTTCAGGAATCACAGGAAATTGATACCTTTTCTGAAAATTATCAATTTTTCCAAAAAAATTGGTTTAAAAAAGCAACACATAAATAGTTACCTTTTCTAAAAAAAGTAGCTATTTTTTTCAGAACTTGTATAAGGAGCTGAAAAGGCACTACTCAGTTGGAAAGGCACTACTCTTTTGGAACATTTGAAGGTCTGCTAAACAAAAGGTACTACTCTTTTGGAATGTAGCCATTTCTAGCTAGAGGTTCACTAAAAAGGGGTTGTCTATTCTAACTATTAAGGTTAATTTTTCTAACGCTACTCATTAAAGCTTAAGCAGTCCAAAAATGAGGTACGAGTAGCAGTTAGTTAATTATTTGGTAGAGTGAATTGTTTGGTGGAGTGAGTTGGCACTTAAAAGCAAATAATTCTATTTCGTGTCAGTTAACCTCACCGAAATCATGGGCGTGCAAAGATGATCCGAAGGGACCTTCGCACATGAAAAGAGCTTTGTGCCATGTCGATTTGAAGTTGGTGACAAGTATTTAAGTGGGTGAAACTATGCGCATGCATTTAATTATGCATTTTTATTAAAACCCATGCATTATTGATATAAATTGATAATTGTGAGAGAAATTTGTCTCACGTTATTCATTAATGTAATTAGGGAAATTGGTTTTTATGAGAGAAACCACCTCTTCCAATTCCCTATTTTTCTCAATTATAGGTTGAGAGAATCAAGGGCATAGTTGGAAAATCTTTAGGTGGTTTTGAGACTTTTCCCAATTATGAGCCTAAGATAGTTGGAGGTCCTATTTTTATGGACTTTGTTTTTCCTTCCTTGTAGTTAGGCCCTACAATTGTGGATCTTGTAATTAATGCTCTTTGTTGGAGAGTGGGTGAGGGAAAACTATATATATTCCTTATGTAAGCCATGAGAAGGGAAGGAGCAAGGAGAGAATACTTAGCCATTGAGAGCAATCGTGCTTGGATAATGCTCAGCTAGAGAGCTTGAATGTAATAAATCTTACTTTGAAGAAGGAATATAGAGGTTCTGCATTCCAATTGAAGCAGATACGAAGATGTAGCCCTAGAGAGATGGAGGGGTGAACTTTGTTACCAATTGGTTGTCTCTCTCTTAATTACGTCTTTTGTGCTTCTTGATATGTTCAGTTCATTTATTTATGTTTATGTGTTTATGCACTCTAATCAATGGACTAACATGCTCATTTAAGCCCGTATAAGCCGTAGTCAATTAAAATATCTTAATACCGTACACAATGGTTAGAGTAGTACTCGACCCGTGATCGGATCAACTGGTATCGGAGTAGGTGACTACTTTGCAGGATGGGCAAAGGAGCGAAGCACGCTCAAAGAATGCAAGAGTTGCAAGAGATAAATGAAAGCGTTCAAGCCGGAAACGCAGAATTGCGAAGACTATTGCTCGATAAGCAGGAGCTTCAAGAGATGCTACGAGCCAACAAGGAGTTATTGTCTAAGTTGCAGAAGGTTGAGACGACAGAGGCTACATCTCAAACCGAGGTATATGATGTTACTTCATGTTTTTTTCTTTCTCAATATGAAACTAATGTTGGCATGAAAATCCTCACGAAGATGGGTAATAGAGCAGGTTGAATTGGCATAAATGGCCAAGGAATCACCCAACCATTGGAGGTTGTACCAAGACAACCATAAGCAGCCTTGGGTTATGGACATGAAGAGAAAGGAGAATGCTCGAAGGAAGCTGAAGCAAATTCTACCTCTTCATCACCCAATTCCAAGAAGGGATTCAAGCCACCTAGTTCCCATCAGTTCAAGGACAAGCCAGGAAGGTATAACGGTCATTAAAATTCTTCTTTTACATATAAGAGAAGTGATCGCTTCCATAGATCTTCTAACCGTGATGTAGTTAAGAATCATACAAAGAAAGAGTGGGTCAAGAAGACAGATGCGCCCACAAGAAGGGAGACCAAGAAGAATGAGAACCTTATGAATCCTCCTATAATGAAGACACATTTGAATGGGAAACGACATAATTTCAGCAGTTTTTGCAAAATCAATGGCCATTGGGAGAAGAAGTGCTAGAAGTTGCACCCCAAAATTCGCCACAAGTCAAGCAGACATATGGTGAAAGACCTCGTGAAGAAGGCTCCATCCACCATTCGAAAAGCACGATTACGAGAAGAAAGTTCTTGGTGTCAGTTTGCTAAGCAGTTCATGATGTTTATGCAATACTTATTTTTGCTCATTTGCCAACTTTCGAGTTTTATGGGGGTATGTATTCCTCTCTTGATGGAAAACACTCAAAATTTTTCCGATTCAAAATAAAAAAAGTATGACACCATTGCGAAGAGCTTAGCGAGAGGAATCCGACGACTCTTGAATCACGTAAAAAGGCCTCCGGATGGAAAATTTATTGCGACTTGAAGTTTTGTCAAAACAAAGAAATAAAAAGGTTGTTGGTTGACCCCTGGAAATCAATGCCGATTCAACCACTGACGATGATAGGAGTAGGAACTTGCAGGACTTCGACATATCTACTCTTTGCATGCAACTAGATGAGACTCAGCCGAGCTGGCTTTTGGGGCCTGAAGAGCAGAAGAAGAAAAAAGAAATTTTGTCTCCAAGTCTTATCAATCATACAAGAAGACACGACTGCTAAGGCTGTGGCCCTGGTTTCATGGCCATGGATCAGTGAGGAATGTACACTTTGGAAAATTAACTGAACATGTGGTTGTGGATTTGACGAGTGTACCCTTCAAAAAGTAATTGAATCACAAAGTGATCATAATTTAAAGTTTTGTGCTTTCCATATTCTGGCAAGGCTTCCCAGAGATAAGGCAGTGCCATTGGACAAGTGAGGTTGAGGCATGCAGGTCATCATTACAGCACAACTCATCTAATATGAGAGGGCCCAGACAAGTCAACAAAATTTAAATGTGTAAGGGAATACACCCTTTAGTTCGGTTCAATATGGTATTAACCGGGGTTGTGAGGAATTACATTTGTTGTGCTTGGTGAATGAGCCAATGATCTGTTGAGCACGAATGATGGATAAGGGAGAGTTGTGCCTCCATTTGCATTAAGAGTAATGCACTACAGGCACTGACAAACATTTAACGCAGCCACGTAGGCACCAGTTGAAGTTGGCATACCATTCTTCTCGCTAAGACATTAGGACTTTCCAAAATCTATCAATCTAAATTAATAGATAGCAGATCTGGTGGAAGGGTGTATCCTTTCACTATGAGACAAGTAAGAAAGGCGATCCATTGTCTGTGCTCATATTCGAATACGTATCGTCGACAGGATTTGTGCCCATGGAGAGATGATGTAGACACCCGATCTTCAAGATTTTACATGACCATCGAGAATGGTATAGATGGAGAGTTGGAATTTGCAACCTGGATAATCTAACGGTGGAGAGTCAATTTTGATGTGTTGTGGATCACACCTAAACTGGGAACGCCATATTTGATGCCACAAAAACGACATTCTGGTGATAAAATTATGGAACGGTGCCACCAAATATGGGCGAGCTCTGTTCCTGGGAATTTTGATTTGTTCAAACCTCAAATCATAGTCAACATTTTTGACAAGTATTGCTCTCTATATTTATAAATCAAGGTCTCAGATATGGATTTTAAGCTGCTATGAGTTCCATTAGCACAACCGGAAACCAAAGGATACATGACACCGATGGGTGCACTCCATAAATTTCTAGTCACCACCACAGTTGTTGGGATCCCCAAGGTGGAAGATGACGAGGCATTTATTTCAACTGACACAGATCCGCAACTGGCCGACCATAATCTGAGCTGCCACAGCTCGCCGATGAACATCAACTGGAGCAACGGTGGGAGCAGTAGTAGCTGTGACAACTGTGCGGCAGGGTCGGGTGGCCCCGAGTCATCGAGCAAGCCACACAAGGCCAATAATGATGCTAGCTAGGAGGCCATGCGGAGGCTCAGAGCTGAAGCGCCTCTCGGCCTCTCAAATTTTAGGATAATCCACAAGCTAGGTAGTGGGGACAAGGGCAGTGAAAAAAAAAGTTTACAGGTATTGTGAGAAAACAGGATGTTTGAGCAACATAGATTGACAAGGTTGATATGTACGCATCGTTTCGCCCTGGGGATATAATCCGAGCAAAATTTCTCTCTCTTGATGATGCACGGGCATATTACCTCTCCGAGCAGAAGTTGTATCCGCATAAAGTATTGTTGGTGCAGCAATGATCCCAATCAACTAGGTAGAGATGCAGTGCCCTTTTGACATATCAAATAGCGCGGTGAAAGGTTGCTAAGGCTGTCTGATACGTAGAAAGAAGCTTTTGTATCGTAACACAAGGTTTCGAATTTCTTTGATTGATAAAATTCATACAATTATGATGTCTGTAAATGTGGTCAATTTTGGTCTGATGGAAATGACTATTTAAGTTTTTTGTTTTGCATTGCACATATGTCTAAAAAGTACAGCTAATTTATAAGTTTCCTCGCACTGCAAAAAATTTGAATACGAGGAAAACAACATCACAAACAATGCATAATGTTGAAGCATCGTAATGATGCTACGAAGCCTTTGAGAATGTGTTGGATATGTTTCCCATTACGAAGTAGCCGATGCGCGAAAGTTCTCGACCATGTCGAGTAGTGTGTTGTTGGTCATTGCCAAAGTTTCTATCTTTCAAGTGGCCTTGACATGTATCTTCTCATATTTTATAATGTTCGGACCATGTTCAACCAGAAATGATAGATGCTAAATATTCCAAATGGTAGCCCTTTTTCCTATGCCATTTGTCCAATTTCTGAAGGTTTGAAGTGGGCTTTATTTTATTTTACTTTTTACCCATAGTCCTTTATTGCACTTTTTTTAATGGGGGATTTAACGTATTTTCACCTTTCAAGTGAACATGCTATTTGGCACATAATATGTCAAAGGGGGGGATTTTTATTTTCCCACCATTGGTGATCTTTGTTTATGTACACATGTTAAAAGGGGTTTTGAACAATTTGTATTTTTACCTTTGTGCACATATTTAACACATTAAATTACTTTGTAAATGCCATGTAAAAGGCCATAGTTTCCACCATGAAAGTCATGATGTAAAGCTGATTATGAAGCATTGTAATAGGCTTGTTTTAGCCACTCTTATGTGAGGGAGAGTGAGAGGCATATTTTTGCACATTAAGCCTTGTTGGATTCATTGTAATCAGGTTGAATGAGGTGATTGCCTAAGCCATTTTGGCATGTAAACTTGACCAATGAAATCTTGGCAAGTGTTCCAAAAGATGTAAACAAGTATGATCAACTACAGGTTGCAGCTTTCAGCAGATGTGGGCTTTTACATTCCGATTCTGAAGGACCGTGGTGAAGGAATCTTGAAGGGATGTGCCTTTTCAGGCATTTTCATTGCAACAGTTGCAGGTGTTGGCATTATGTTTCAATTTCGAAGTAAGTCAGGTGAAGGAGTCAAGATGGAATGTGCCTTTCAGAGACATTTGCATCCAGTTGATGATGGATTGAAGTTGATACTTTTGGAGACCAAAAGTTTCTTTGTGGGGAGGTTGATCTGAAAGGACCTTCGCACATGAAAAGAGCTTTGTGCCATGTCGATTTGAAGTTGGTGACAAGTATTTAAGTGGGTGAAATTATGCACATGCATTTAATTATGCATTTTTATTAAAACCCATGCATTATTGATATAAATTAATAATTGTGAGAAAAAATTGTTTCACATTATTCATTAATGTAATTAGGGAAATTGTTTTTTATGAGAGAAACCACCTCCTCCAATTCCTTATTTTTCTCAATTATAGGTTGATAGAATCAAGGGCATAGTTGGAAAGTTTTTAGGTGGTTTTGAGATTTTTCCCAATTATGAGCTTGAGATAGTTGGAGGTCCTATTTTTATGGACTTTGTTTTTTCCTTCCTTGTAGTTAGGCCCTACAATTGTGGGTCTTGTAATTAATGCTCTTTGTTGGAGAGTGGGTGAGGGAAAACTATATAGATATTCCTTATGTAAGCCATGAGAAGGGAAGAAGCAACGAGAGAATACTTAGCCATTGAAAGCCATCGTGCTTGGCTAATGCTCAACCAGAGAGCTTGAATGTAATAAAGCTTACTTTGAAGAAGTAATATAAAGGAAATGCATTCCAATTGAAGCAGATCCAGAGATGTAGCCCCAGAGAGATGGAGGGGTGAACTCTGCTACCAATTGGTTGTCCCTCTCTTACTTACATGTTTTGTGCTTCTTGATATGTTTAGTTCATTTATTTACGTTTATGTGTTTATGCACTCTAATCAATGGACTAACATACTCATTTAAGCCTGTATAAGCCATCGTCAATTAAAACATCTTAATACCATACACGATGGTTAGAGTAGTACTCGACCTGTGATTAGATCAAAATATCAGGGGTCTACAGTCACTGTTTCCCATAACTATTTGTTCCGAGAAAGATACAGTTTGAGGTTATCTTCCAGCAAGCAATTAGGGCTTCGTGGCTTGCCTTTGTTCATTGTTTTACAGGTGTTCATCAACAAGTTAAGTTGGTTGTTAGTAAACCAAAATAAGTAAAGTGGTAAGGTAAACCGCTCGAAGCCTGCTAATACGTGATTTGTTGACCACCGTACAAAGGCACAATTTCAAGCAGCTAGATGGTATCGCTTTTTAAAGAAATTCTTAGGGGAGAATGTAGCGATTTCTCAAGCATTTTTTGAATCTTTTAATGGAGAGAAGGTCAAGCTGGGTTCTCGGACTTTCAAAATATCAGAAGCCATCATAGCACGAGCTACCCAGCTGTCGGCTTCAGGTGATTCATGGTATAAAAGAAAAAATTTATTTGCAGAGGATTTAAATGCATATATTAGACCTGAGCATGTAAATGTGAATTGGACCCTTACTGTCCATATTTCCTATTTTAAGCCTGAATGGCAGGCAGTTATCACCACAGTTCAATGTTATATCACATGGGAGGGCAGGTTCTCTATAGTTCATCGATATCAAATGAGATTCTTATCTCATATTTCAGGTTCTAGACCTATCAACCTCCCTTTCTTCCTTTACAAATCACTGTTGAAAATGCCTCAGAAAATACAGCGAACCCCAAATCATTTGCTCCATAATATTTATCATCGGGGGTTAATTAAAATGTTGGTGGTGTATCATTTGAAGAAGAACAGAACCACATGGAAAAAGTTTCTAGTAGATGAGGGTTTAAGTAGTATTAATCCAAGGAGAAAAGTGGGAAGGCCTTCAAAATAGAAGATCCAGGAGGAAGAGTCGATCCATGTACTTACACTGATGCCTTTGCAAGCTGACCAATCATCTTCTCCATCAAGCAGGCAAACAAGAAGTTCAGCTGGAAGAGCTAGAGTTGAAGCTATTGTTCCTACACCAATAATACATGTTATAGGTAAATTTGGGCATCATCCCCCATGACCTGGTCAAACTAGACATCATCCCCAAAGCCAATGAAATAGGGTCTATCATCCCCTTACATTTCGGCTGCTATATGCCCTAAGAGAAGAAAAAATCATTCATGGCTTCTATTGTGAGATTTAAAAGGTATGAAGTATATGTTATATCACTTATGAACTCACCAAATATGCCTCTAAAGGGACTAACTCATATGCAACATCCTCCATTCAAGAGTGCACTACAATGCATTCCCGACATTCAAGAGTGTGTTGGTCACCTAGAAGCGGATTTATCATTGTTTCGGGTATCTCCACATGGCTAGTGCTTTCTAGAAGAGTCCATACGTGTCAAAATTTGAATCCAAGTGTCCATCTAACACCTCTGAACTTGGTAACATGTCTTGCCTATTCTTAGAAAGTCATTCATTGAGAAACTACCATAAGTTTCCCTGTAAATTGATTACAGATCCTAGTGCTAGGGAAGGAAGAATTTTGGTAAAGAAATGTTGTTGGATTCTCATTTGAGAGAGTGAGAGTAATGATATGCTGCTGGTGTGATGAGGCTGGGATGAAGCTGGAGCTGGTGGCATCAAATCGATCTTTGGTTGTAACCTCCCCCTTTTACTCTTTAATAGAGATTGTTGTTCATTTTCCCATATATGTATCTCTTTATGTTTCTATTTCTCATGCAATGGATTCTTGAATGATATATATGTTTCACATCTAATCAATTTGAGTGATTAAGATAAGTAGATATTTGTATATTGCAATTTGTTTGTTGTTCTCTGTTTATGTTTGCAGGAATCGATCTAGAGATCTGAGTTGGATTGAAGGCGACAACAAAAGTGACAAAAGGAGAAGAAGAAGCACTTGGATTATAAGTAGGTTCTTCTATCATTCTGTATATCTACTTATTTTAGAGAAAGTGGTAGCAAAGTCTTTCATCTGTTGTTCTAAGTGCCTAGCACCACACTCAAGGAATTTTATTTATCCGTAGATCACAATTCTGCATAACAAATTGGCGACTCCACCGGGGAGTTCCCTATCATTCCTGGTGTTTTTGCCTCTGTTAATCCTCATCAATAGCATCTACTTTCAGTTATTAGACAGTTGAATGAAATAATTGCATTAGAAGTGTGTTCCGTAGCTTGCATTTTCAATCACTGCTGCGCCCAACACACTGTTGGTCAAGAAAAAATGCATTGTCTCCCACTCAGGAGTGCACTGCAATGCAGTGTCTCCCCTTAGAGACTGTGTTGCCCCCTTAGCCAACCAAATTCCATTCAAATTTGTCATTGCTTTCATTCTCAGCCATTTGTTTGATGTATTCTCAACTGTCTGATACCTCTTAGAGACCAGTGAATTTACCTTATTCTTCCTCCTTTGAAAAGTAAATTTGTTTAATGTCTCTTTAGTGTTTTTCTTTATCATTGTCAAATCAAATTAAAAGTATTTTATTTCTGCATTAGATCCATTTGTTTTTTGTAAAGGAAATTGTTGCTTTATTCTTCGTTTCCAGTACGAAAAATTGTAGTTCCATTCTTCATTTTTCTTAAAAGATAAATTGTTGTTAAATTCCTCGTTTCTTAAAGAAGAAAACACTTGTTTTTGTTGATTTGATGCATATAGTTTCCTTTCTTTCATTCACATTAAGGGAGCTTAAAATAAAAACATGCATGTGCATATACTGAATTGTGTGTGTTGCATAAGAACAAGTTAGGAAAGCTACATTTTAGCTTGTGCTCTTTGTTGTTTTCTCTAAAACGGATTGCTCTTTCCCTTATTAGCTAGGATTTTCCTCAATCACTTTCCTCTACTTTTGTTGATCTTGTGCCTATTCAAGTTCCCGTAGATCCAATAGGGTATACATTTGGTAGAATAACCATGCCTGAGCCAACATCTTTGGTTGGACCATCTATTCCAATCGCAACAACACCTGCTCTTGCTACCCCGTTGATCTTCACAACTTCACTAGAGTCACATCTATATGGTGGCCCTTCCGTCCCACCCGGTTACCAATATTTATCTGGAACCTTCTCTGGTGCATCCTCAAACCCATGGAATTCACCAATGTCATCGTCTGGTATTCTAACTTGTAAATCTATAATGAGTATTGAACAACTTAATCCTTTATATACATCATCAGGGCAATATCAAGCTGGTCCATCTGGGTATATTCCATCTAGTACAATTTCAACTGGACTCCCTGCATTTGGAGAACAATATTTTCCATCTTATTATACTCCTCATACTGGGGGGTAACCCATGGTCACCCATTTTTACAGTACTCCATCATTATTTGGTCATCCTAATGTCAGAATGAATGTTTGTCATTGGTAGCCCACTCTACTCATCCAACCACAAACGGTTGTACACTCGTATCAACCGGTTCAACCTATTGCAACCACAACAACTCCACTTGTTAATACATCCTTACCCCTATTACAGGTTCAAACTGTTGTACCTAAACCGTCTCAGGCGAGTCCCTCAACCCAATACCCTCAATTATTGGGTCCATAGACTCCAACTCCTTCGGCTAGTTTACAACAACCACCTGTATCCAGAATTATTTATTCACAATTTGGATTACCATATTACGGAATGTCGCAACTGCAACCAGGTTATACCTATCGACAACCGAATCCAAGCTATCCTAGTTTGGGTTATAATATTGGTGGACATACCCCTTGGCAACCACAAGCGCAAATGCAACAACCTTAATTTCAACAAGTAGCATACCCAAGTTTTGGTCAACATAATCCTCAAGTGTTTGCTTTTCAAAACAACCCCTATATGGGTTATTGACAACATATTCCTTATGTTGGTGCTCAAAGACCTGTTGCCCAAGCAATTCCATCATACCTTGGCTATGCTCAACCCGACTTAAATCGATAGTTTCCTTTTGTTGCAACTTTAGAATTACCGGATCTAAACCGGCTCACCAATGATCCTATCAACTATGCTCCTTGGTGGCCGGTGATACCTCATAAATAACCCTCGGATACTCCTAAGTTCAATGGAAACCCTAGGGAATACCCGTCGAAGCATGTCATGAATTATCATTTGTGGTGTTCATCTAAGTCCCTAAATGATGACTCTGTTTGACTACGTCTTTTCCAACGTACACTCACTGGTCTGACCGCGAGATGGTACATTGAGTTACCAATAGCTTCATTTGATAATTTCACTGCCCTAGTTACTGTCTTTTTGACCCACTTCCAGTTACCCATAAGACATGAAACTGGAATGAAACTCTTGAATAATTTTAAACAGACTAATCCTAATCGCATTTCTGATCATATTCATGAGTGGCGTCATCATCATAGAATGGTTAAGACATTTGTTCCTGATCAACTCCTTACTGAGTGGTTCATTAAGTCCTTGGTACCATCTATAACTGAGGATGTGGCTAAGGGTAGCGTCGTCAGTGAAGAGCAGGTCATTGCTTGTGCCCAATACTTAGACTTGATTTATAATCAATCTGGAATGCTCTACGAGAAAATTCCTAATGCACCGCGATCTAATTTTATTGTTCCTCCTCCATCTAAGGACTCTCATGCCAGAGACGGTATGATCGGTACTGCAAGCACACATCACTCTACTGCATCTGATCCTGCGCCTTCTTCTGAAATTCATGTCATGTCATCTGACAAGGGAAAAAGTGACAAGCAACCCGGAAGTAATAAAAAAAGGGAAATCAAAGAAAAAACAAACTTCTACCCTGCATGAAAGATCATATAATCAATCTTCTGGAAATCAGAAACCTCATTACCCTTGCATAATCTGTAATGAGTGATGGGCCTCTAAATTAGACATAAATTAAGGCCCATCTAAACTTTCTTAGGCCTATCTACCTCTCTTATGCACATAAAAGGATATATTATATCTCTCCTTCTGCACTTAATAATTTTTTCTTATGCTTTAATGTTTTCCTAGGAAGGTTTAAAGGTAATTACATATTTGTGCCTAATATTGGTTATTTTTGTAGAATATTGTGAGAATATTGGGAAGATTACGCAGATTTGGAGGAGATGATTTAGGGACTTGCTCCCTGCCACTAGAAGATCAATATTGGAGAATAAATGAGCACAATGTCAGGAAATTATGGAGAAATATTGGAGAGATTCAAGGGGTTCGTCCACCCTCCTTAACTATCAAAGGCAGCCAAGAAAACTGAAGACAAAGTGCACTCAATCGATGGTTTACTTGGAGTCAAAGTGGAATCAATCACTATGTTTTAGGGAGCTGTTGGTAGCTGACCTTTAGGATAAATAAAGCTGATCAAGAGCTAATTAGGGGACTTCCATTCCACTCCACTTCCATTCCACTACCATTCCACTCCACTTCCATTCCACTTTTCGCATAACACTTACTGCTCATCCCGCTGATGTAATAACTCCGCCACGCCACTCGTCGCACTTTGCACTTCACAGAACTTACCACATCACAGATCGCAAACCGTAACTTTTACCGCGTCGCAAATCGTACTTCACACATTATAGTTCATTCTTGTTAATTCTTACTGCTATCCCTTTAAACTTGCGATATTGTGATTACGACATCGCAAATTTTTTCCTCCATCACACTCCGCCATCGCACTTTTGAGTTCTTTCCACTACAAAATCATTTCTCACGCTATAATAAAGTTTTATAAGGGTTAAACCCCCTCTTAGCCTCTTTTAGCCCTTTTCTTCCCTCCAAGATGCAAATTAACTCGTTTTAATTAGAATTAAGTCATGGACAGCCTAGTTGCATGGATAGAAGCATGGTAGATAGATCATAGGATAAGTAGAGTGCATTTAGCCGTTTGGCCAAGTTAAGTGTGGTTTAGGATTAGTTTCCTTTCTACTTTTTTTTTTTCCTACAAATTAAATTAGTTTCCTTCCCGTCATTTCTTTTCAACAATTTAATTTAGTTTCTTACAATCATTTCCTTCCTGCACATTAAATTAGTTCCATTTCTGTCATTTCCTTTCTGCAATTTAGTTTAGTTTCATTGAAGTCTGACAGACTTCACTAAGAACCCTTAGAAGTAGCACCCTTTGGTAAAGAAGAAGAGTATGACATGAACAGAATGCATCTTCTGTGTATATAGCACTGTCACCTCAAAGTTTGTATGAACCTCGGGTTGATAAAGTAAAGTAGGGCAGCCCTTGGGAGTTGCAACACTCTTGGTGCAATACTGGAGCTCACCAATGAGGAACACTTTGTTCATGACTGCCCTCACCGCGTTGAAGTCTCAAAATTGGTTAAGAACTCGCATACATCTGCTGTGTTGACAGATCGATTTCTGTATCCAGACACAAATTTGGTTGCTATTAAACTAGCTTCTAGTTCCCAAGTGCATATGTTGTCTATCATGAAGCCATTGATTGATGTTTTGGTGTCAAAGAATAATAAATATTACGATAGCCAGCCTACTGATCAACCTACTACCTCGACCACGAATATTTCTATGTAATCGATACCGCCAACTGTTATACCTGAATTTACAATCAAGCCACCAAAGGGATTCGTTCATAAATTGACATTTAATCCTCAAGCACGTGCTGCTCAAAATTATAATATAGTTGAAGATTAGGCTCAATCCCCTTCAGTTATGTCAGCACTTGAGGTGCTTCAAAATTGTCCCTCCCAGAAGTAGGCTTTGTTGTCAGCAATTGGTGGAATTGATCTGACAGATTCCAATCTTGTAGTCTTTAATCATACGGGTTATGTGTCGCAATTAACAACAAAATTGGCATTCTCCATCCAAGTAAATGTTCTCAATCACCTCGTTCATCGTACTATTATTGATGAGGGATCATCTACGTGCATTATGTCTCTAAACTGCTGGAATTCACTTGGCTCATCACACCTATCTCAATCACCTATGACGTTGAAAGCTTTCGACAGATGTACATATAAGCCTTGTGGTATCATCAATAACCTCCATGTTGAACTAGGGGGAAAAAAAATAAATGTTGAAGTTGAGGTCATTGACAGAATCCTTGATTACAACATTTTAGATGTACATATAAGCCTTGTGGTATCATTAACAACCTGTATGTTGAACTAGGGGGAAAACAATAAATGTTGAAGTTGAGGTCGTTGATGGACCCCTTGATTACAACATTTTACTCGAAAGGCCATGGGTATATGCTATGACTACAATCGTCTCTACATATTTTAGAATGATCGCCTTTCCACATAAAGGTGTTATCACAGTCATCAATCAACTATCCTTCTTTGCCTCTAGTTCCCAGGTAACTGGAAGCGTTCTGTTAGTTCATGCACCCCAAATTTCACTTCAGAACATTGGTGTAGGACTCTTAAATGATTCTACTCTCATGGGAACCTTTGCATTACCGCCGCCTACGATGTCGGAAGAAATTGCAAACATAGAGACTTGCTACATGATATCTTCCACTCCATCTAGCTTAAGGAAGATTACGGGTAATTTTGAAGTTGTTACGTTGGATGAATTTATGCCACCCAGCCCAATTGATCTGGCATAACAATCAATCTACATGGCTTGGGTGGCGAATCCGAAATCATCGTCGCCGTTCATTTGGGTTAACCGTTCATTATATTTTGGTCCAATTTCTTGACATATGAGAATATTGTGGAATCCATGATGTCAGAAGGAGAACCATGGGAAGATCATCATCATCTCTCCCATCTTCAGGATTGTGAAGAAAATAACCTTACTGAACTATATCGCCCATCGATAAAAACATTCTTTTCGAATTCTTTTCCTATTAATGGAATCGAATCTGAGCGAAATTTATCAAATATTGAAGAAACCATCTCTATCGATATTTCAACCAAACTTGACGTTGTAGAAAACATTCATGTCGGCATGTCTTGTTCTTCATTAGAACTCAAAACTTATCGCTCTCTCTTTCGTGAATTTCGTGATGTATTTGCTTGGTCTTACGAGGAAATGTCAAGCATAGATACTGGTATTGTTAAAAACACCATTAATATGAGCCTTGATATCAAAATGGTACGTCAACACCTTCGTCCTCTTCATCTAAATAAGTTTGTTGCCATTAAAGCAAAAGTTGAAAAAAAATTGCGTGCTGGTTTCATTTACCCTGTTCCGCTAACTAAGTGGGTTTCCAACATTGTTCCTGTTATGAAAAAACAAGGGAACATTAGAGTGTGAGTCAATTATCGAGATTTCAATGTTTCTTGTCCAAAAGACAACTATCCTACTCCCTTTATCAACCAAATTATTAACGATTGTGCCAGATGCAAAATCGTTTCGTTCATGGATGGATTTTCTGGCTACAATCAAATCAATATTCGCCTAGAGGACCAATATAAGACGGAATTCATATGTCCCTGGGCCACAGTTTCATATCGGAAACTCCCATTTGGTTTAAAGAATGTTGGGGCAAATTTTCAGAGAGAAATGGATTATGATTTCAATGAGATCAAGTACATTTTTCAACCCTATCTAGATGATTTACCTGCGCATTCACGAAACTACATTGATCAAACGATGCATTTGAGAGCTATCTTTTTACGCAGTCGACACTACAAAACACACCTCGATCCACATAAATGTGTGTTTTGTGTTGTTTCTGGTCGTTTTCTAGGATTCATCGTCTCAAAAGAAGGAATTCGAGTCGACCCACTGATGGTCCAGCCCATTCTTGATTTTCTTGTGCCATCAAATTTTCTTCAGTTACAAAAAATTCAGGGAAAGGCTAACTTCCTAAGGAAGTTTATACCCAACTACGCCGAAATGGCTAAAGGATTTACTCGTCTCTTGAAAAATGGGATTCCATTCCATTGGGATAAGGTTGTGCAAGCTTCTTTTGATGCTGTCAAGGATACACTTGTCCGGGCGTCATTAATGTATCCCCCCAATTATCAGAGTGATTATTTCTTATATATCGTTGCGACTAATATGACCATTGCTATGGTATTGGTCCAAGTAGAAAATGGGATAGAACATTTGATCTATTATTTGAGTCGTAATCTCAATGATATGGAAGTAAAGTATTCATATGTAGAAAAGATTGCCTTGGCAGTTGTTCAAGCTGTCCAAAGATTTCGCCACTATATCTTGTTTGATACAATTTTAAGAAGGTGCCTCACTCATGAGGAGGCTGAAAAGGTTTTAAATGATTGTCATGGTGGAGCTTGTGATGGAAACTTGTCTGGATGCGCTATGGCGTAGAAGATACTCCACGCCGCTTAATTTTGGCCTACCATATTTCGCGACTGCATCCTTGCGGTCCGAAGTTGTCATGCGTGCAAGATATTTGATCATAAAATACACAAACAGCCAGCACTAATGCATCATGTTGTCTATGTGGGGCCATTTGAAAAATGGGGCATTGACTTCATGACCTATAACTATCGTTCGTCTGGGGGGCATGTTTATAATATTGTCGCACTAGACTACTTTACCAAGTGGGTCGAAGCAATGCCTACATTTAATAACACAGGACAAAAAACTGCATTGTCTTTCTTTAATCATGTCATTTCACGGTTTGGTGTTCCACAGGCTATAGTCACAGATCATGGTTCACATTTTCGCAATCATATGATGAATGAGTTGACTTACAAATCAGGACTATCCCATGATAGTTCTACTCCTCAGTATCCACAACCAAATGGACAAGTTGAGGCTATTAACAATATTCTTAAACGAATGCTTCAACAAATGATAGGAGTTCACAAACAAAATTGGCATTTGATATTGTACTATTCTTTGTGAGTGTACCGAACCTCAGTGAGAGATGCAACTGGATTTACCCCCTTTCAATTGGTGTATGGTTTGGAAGCTATCTTTCCAATCCAATGTGAAATACCATCGTTAAAACTCACAATCGACATGTTACCTGACACCTCTGCTGAAGAAGCATGTCTTTTTAAACTCATCCATCTTGATGAAATGTGTAGTGAAGCAACATTGGCCAACAAAGCGCATAAGAGACGTATAGAGGCGCAATACGATAAGCATGTCCAGGCTCGCATCTTCTCAGAGGGTGACCTGGTCCTTCTTTATGATCAGGAAGTTGATGTAATAGGTACAAGGGAATTTGAACCATTATGGTATGGCCCCTATATTGTCAAAAGAGTTCTTGCTAAGGGTGCCTACGAGTTGGCAGATTACGATGGAATTCCATTGGCACAACCTCGAAATGGGTTGTATCTGAAACGTTACTATGCTTAAACATGAGTGTAGTAAACTGTTGTATTATATTGTATATATGCTGTTGATTTGCATTCACTGTCTTAGCTTGTTTTTCTAGAGTTTTCTTGAAGTTAGTAATCCACTTTACATTTCATCGCAGATGTTTAAATCTTTGGAACCATTCATTGGGTATGCTGATGGTGCTAGTCGTAGTACGCTAAATCTATTCTCTGTAGCGTGGGCCATTTTCGCTGCGAACGACGAGTTAGTGAGTTTTCAAGGGATTTTTAATGGTCGATCTACAAACAATATCACTGATTATAGCGTGTTGATCAAACTTCTCTCTGATGCCATTTCACTTGGTATTAACCGCATCATCATTAGGTTAGACTCAAAACTTTTGGTACTGCAAATTACTAGTGTTTATACTGTCAGAAATCCAACACTGCATCGTATGTTCCTAGGAGTTCGACTTTTGGAAAGACATTTGATTTCATTCAATATCAACACATTTCCAGAAAATTGAACACATTAACTAATTCTTTAGTGAATTACGTTATAAACAAACATTTGCAAGACATGTAAATATGCATTCACATAATTGAATAGGATTGCACAATAAACATAGGAAAAGACTGAAAACAAATAGATATATAGTTATAGGTTTTTACAAAATTTGTGCCCAAGACACATTGGTCATCTAACCTCAAAATGTATGCAACATGTCAAAATTAAACTAGTGGTGCTCATGATAACATGCTACTGATCTAGCTATCCTACGTAGTAACCACATCCAATGGTTAGGAACGCCAATAGTATGGCGCTGCAGTCGCATGAGTAACTCGTCGATCTGGAAATCTAGAATCCCAAAAGTCAACCCCTGTATTTGTTGTTGTAGCTTAGCAAGAGTCTCAGCCATATCCAAATCCTAAAGGACTTCTCTCCTGAAAACCCTCTCTGCTGGCTCATCCGCTCCTTGCTCTGGCTGTCCCACTAGTCGAACTCGACCTACATCTGCGTACATAAAAAATTTAGTTTAGTCTTGGGAAAAAATAAAAATACAAAAATATGTACAAACCTTAGAAAAACAAAAAAAACATGGTCAAAACATTCTTACCAATTGCACCCCATTGAGCGCCTTCTGGTAAACCTAAATATGGATCTCCTCGGAAGTCAACGCCTACATATGCATAATCATCGATGGCGATCATCTGTCACCTAAAACAGGCAAAGAATGCAGTCGAGAACACAATGGTCGATTGACCAGCAAGTCTAGCCATCAGTTCTACCCATCTCTCCATCCTTGGATCTCTAGGGTTAGATATACCCAACGTCACATGCTGAGGCTCCATTAATGGAATCTGCTCTAAGGCAAAAGAAATGAGGATTGAACCATAGTTGAAAATTTCCTTCCTTCCACCCTTTTCCTTGCTCAGTTGTTCTTTCATTTGAGAGAGTACAACTTCAGCCCAGTTGAAAACTGTTGGTTCCAAGCACTCTAATGCATACTACATGTAAGATTTGTTTGCTACATGTAGTGTAGCGGTACCAGCAACATTTGCGATCATGAATAATATGGTTCTCAATGGCAAATCATGAACATCATGGATGTTTATTTTCCCATCCTAGCTAGGTTCTGGCCCTGGATTGCAATACTGCAATATATAATCTCTCACCGTCTCTCCTCCGAGAGCATAACCTGAAAGAGAAATCAACAGACCTCTCCTTGATAATCTTGTGAGACAATAGATATCCTCCACTAAAATTGGGACCACTTTGTCCCCAATATGAAATTCCTCTATCGCTAGATCCCATGAACGAACAAGGAACTCCAATAGTTGCATCTGTTGCCTCATACCCAATAGTCTAAAGTACTTCGACAACCCATAGTCTCTAAGGGCTCTTACAGTACCCAGATCTTTTAGGGCAATCATGTTTTGTTCCTCATGTTCTCTTTCCCTCCATGTAATCTTCATTTTGGTCCGTTGAATCCCTGAAACATAATCATAAGACTCATACGGATCCATTTCTTGTAAAAAACCAGGAAAAATTTGGGCACACTGCAAAGAACAAAAATGTAAATTGCGGCCAACGCACCCCTGGTCAAGGGATAGTGTGTTGCAAGTGCACATGGCCTTCAATTCCAGTGCACTACAATGCACCTTTCGACATTCAAGGGTGTGTTGCCCTATGTACAAAATAAATTTACCCTAAGGGGCCCAAATCCCTAAAAAATTGCAATGAAATGAAACATAAAGACTATTGAAGGAAAGAGGAGGTTTATAGCTCTAACCTAGATCGAACAATGAGGAAAACCGTCCACAGAATCGATCGCAATCAACAGCTGAAGTTCGGGGGTAAAAACAGGTTCATAGCTCCAAAATCCAAATGGTAAAAATGAACAGTAAAACTCTTTTAATTAGTCATTTCATTATTTGCAAATCATATTTATTGTTGTGACTATGGTTTTTATTCATTTTCTACCATGTGTTGGCTCCCTGTGATTTACAAGAATGGAAAGAATAAACGCTGTAGGGGGCCACATCAGAACCACTTTGGAATCCTAGGACCTAGCCTTCCAGGATTCAGAGAGGGATCTCTCTATTATGTGTTTTCAAAGGATATATCTTTATGCTTTGTTTATGATATTAGGCTAGATATGAAGCTCATAGAACTTGTTTGTTTGATTGGGATGGATATCATAAGATGAAGAGGTCAATTGAAGGGTGAAGGTGAGAGTAAATTGAAAGAAGGTTTTGGCTGAAAAGATAGGTCAAGAAATAGTATTAACCCATTGGGCTATGGAGTCAAAAAAGGATTTAATTGTACAAAAATCTTTCAAGGGTTTCCACAGGGCAAGTAATCTATATCAAAGGATATTTTAGATTTAATTGTGATATGAAACATTAAAATGTTGTGAAAGAAACAAAGCTAAAACCAATTACGAATCTAACTTCACTAAGACAATAAAAGCCTTTCAAAGTAACTGTTTGAAGCAAGCCAAAGGACAGGGAAAACCATAGACTTCTTTGGAAAAACTTTTATTAAAGCACACTTTTCAGAAAACAATCCAGTAATCCTAAGACTACTTTCAGAAAGGAGAAAACATATAAGATAGCAAGGAAGATAGCCCAAGATCAGAAAGAAACTATGAATCTAGCCTGCTTTTGGCATACTCTCAAGGGATCTTTCAAAGCCACTGTTAAAGACTAGCAAGAGGACAGGGCATACCATAGACTTCCCTGGGTTAACTCTACTTAGCAAACTTTGAAAAGATCATTCAAGAACAATATCTCAAGTTGTACTTAGAAGGATATGGGCTTACCAACATTCCCTGGTTATACTCTATTGAATCATTCTCAAAACAACAAGCTGGATAAATTTAGAGGGAAATTAAGAATCCTCTAAACATACCTTAGTAGAAGAAAAAATAAAGATAAAGATTTCAGACAGAAATAGGGTACTCTCCAGTAAATCCTAATCTAAATTTTCTGTTCTTTATTAGAGAAAATGGACAGCATGTAAAACATAAGGAAAGAAAAAAACAGTGAGAAATAACATCACCATTAGCATAGACTAGGATCCCATGAATCAACTTGTATTATTGATGTTCAAACCAGTTAGATACTTCAAGTCCAAGAGGTCTTTACAACTCAAAACTTCTCTTCTCAGCCTAGTATTCTTCAACTACTCAACAACTCTTCAACAACAATCAACTTTGACCCAGCACTCAATAATAATCCAACCAACAACAACAATGGGCTCCTCATATGATATTTGTAGATAAAATGAGGAGGTGGGGTGAAGAAGGGGTCCTTAAATGTTCATAAATGACAGAGTAAATGTTTTTTGGCCTTTGATACCATGCAAGGCCCAAGGTAAAAGGTATTTAAGTTTAACTTTGCATAATGAATTTTTACATTAACTCTTTGAACTACTTAGTTGCTTTTGTTGACTTTTAGGCATTTTTAGGTACGCTTGTAATAACTTCTGAGCTGTCTTTAGGAAATATCTTTGACTGTTTTAATAACTCTGTATGTATTTGGAAAATTAGGCTAGCAGGTGGCATTTTTGGTCCTTTGGAGAAGTAATTGCTTTAGTGATTTGTCATTCGAAGCATTCTTTCTTGCTGATCTGTCTGATTATACCTTTAAAACCTTGATTAGGCCTTTGATAATGCTTTTTGGCCTTCCTTTATCATCTTCTGCTTTTTGTCACTTTGCTGACTGTTTTAACTTTATTTCATTTATCTTTACACTGTGCTCTTTATCATTAATCTGCTGGTTAAGGGTTTAATCTTCAGGCTTTATTCCTTAACCTTTAATCTTCGCTTTTCGTACTTTTAATCTTCACTGATCTTCTTGCTTTTTGGTGTACAGGTGTCTCTCTTTTCGGTGCCGGAAGGTTTAATGATCAGTCAATGTTCATGACGCATTGACTAATCCGTAAAATCAAACCCTTTGAACTCCCTTTCTGCGTGACTTTGCCTTGAGGATCGTCATCCTAGGCTCTCAAGCCACTGATATTTCGCTGTGGGAGGGCCTGTATACTTCAGGTCGCCATTAAACCCGCAAACAAAACACAAAACCATTAAATAAAACCTGCGTTTGTGGGATAACTGCTTTCAGAGGCGTTGGTGAGGGCGGAGGAGCGATGCAGAAGAGGGAGAATGCATAGAGGAGAGGTTTCATGGCGGAAACATGAAAAAACCAGGGAAATATTTGAATAATGGCACGGAAATGGTGAAAGTGGTTTTGCACAATATCGGGGTGGTATTCGTGCTGGGGTTAGGTGGTAAGTGGTTTTAACCCCGGTGAACACGATACCATACAGGGATTGACACCTATCCATAGGAAAATCGCCTATTTCACGTTGAAATGAGGCGTTAAACCCTTTTGGTGAAATGAGCGCGATATCGCTCGTGGGCTGTCGGATCTGGGGGGACCAAATCGACGGTGGAAGATGAGCGCGATGGGAGAAAGTGCTCGGCCGGATGAATGGTGGGGACCGGTGGGATTGGAGATGGGCGTCAAATTTTTTTTCGGGAAGTGAAATATTATCGGGTGGGGTTTAGAACCGGGGATCTGCGGGAACCATCGGATTGATGGGATCGACGGTCGAGATATGTTGCGGGGATGCATGGTGGAAAAAGTGATCGGGAGAAGAGATGATCACCATTGGATCAGGATGATCAACGGTCAAGATTGATTTGGGAGATGAACGGGTGAAGGAGTTAGGGAAATGGAAATGGGAAGTAAAGAAGCCCGATGGCCGTTGGATCAGGATGATCAACGGTCCAGATCATATCGGGGAAAACATAGTCGTGGGGGAAAGATAAGAGAAGGGGGACAAAGATTAAGGCGGAGAGTATGGTCCCGTGGGAAAGGGCTAGGATCAGGTGTTAATGGTGAAAAGGAGCTGAAGGTTTAGCGCCTGATTGTGGGCATCGGGTCATATGAAGAAAGGAGCGGAGGACTTAAGCCCAAAGGGGCTTAAGGCCTATTTTAATAAAGGTCGGAAATATGCCTAAACAGTGGGTTTTTAAGCCTTTTTTTAGAGTTCCGATAGGTATAAAAAGAGGGTTTTAAACCATATAAAGAAGTTTTATAAGGTTTAAAGGGTTTTTTAGAAGAAATGAAGGGAAAATAGGAAGGAAAGAAGCCATTTCAAAGGAGGAAATGACTGTTAGGGTGGGTGAAAAAATTGAATGAGATGGAGGGATTTTGGAGGAAATTATGAAGGTGAAATGGTGGAAGAGGGGCTTGAAAAACAATCTTCTTATGATAATAGCAGGGCTACTTGAAGGATTCTGGTGAAGATTTCAGTGGAGTGATTTTTTGAAAATAATGAACACAGTGGGCTTTCAAGAACTCACAAATTTTCATAGAATTTGTTTCTTGAAAGCTAAGGAACCTATTTAACCCTCACGAGGTATAACAAAATTTATAGATGGCTAACAATGGCTCCACTTGGGGAGGGAAGCTCCTTGGAGGTGTCAAGAACCTCAGAGATAAATCTCTGGAAAATAGACCAGTTCCTTGTCTTTTGCTGCATTTTGACAATCCTCTTTTCTCCTTTGATCGTGCTGCTTTAAAAGATGATCAATATTTATCATAACCAGATGATTTTCTCCCAAAAATTTTCCTACACATCCTACTTTTCCTAACATTTTTTCTTCAGTGGGTGCACTTGGAATTGCAACCCTTTCAACATCATTTTATTCTTTTATTTGAAAGCAAAAAACTAATCTATTTCTACTCTTATATCTTCCATGAGTTCAGATTAAACAGTTGAACTCAGTAATTCTCTACCTATTCTAACTATCTGTCAAGATTGAGCTGTTTGACAAATTTTTATTCTCTATTTCTAAAACAGTTAATTTAAAACACAGTCAAATAAGGATTAGACAGTTTGATTTGCTATGGGGGCTATGGCATTATGTACAAGCTGCACATAGACTTTATTTGCAGAAAATTAAAAAACAAAACTTTGAAGGATTTGAAATTTGGAATTGATAAGTATCCTTCTTTCTTTCTTTGGCTCAAGTTTTGATCTTTTTGGAGCCATTTCTCTTTTCTTTTCTTGGTTCAGATTTTAAGCTTGTTAGAACCATTCTTTCTCTATCCTAATCTATTCTACTGATAAGCCAAGATTACACTATTTAGCAAATCTGTTTTCACTAACCTATCAGCACAAAATTCAGATTTTACTCAGTCATGATTAGGTTGTATGACTGAATAAGAGTTTCTTCTCAAGGTAGTGGCATTTGAGCTTGCACACTTTCAGATTTTTCCTCTTTTTTGGTATGGGGTTGTACCTTTTTCTTTTAATCTGCCTTCTTTTTCTCTTTTCCTTTGTTTTTGTATTTCTCATTTTTCTTTTCAAAACAGTTAAAAAACCAACTAAATGATCAAAGGGTGAGCTTATTTTCATTCCTATCTAACCTAATCTAACTTGGAAATTACATATTTAGTTGGTAAATTATCTTTTCCAATACATCCAATCAATCAGATGATTCCATGATTGGTCATTTCTCATCTCCTTGAGCATGCTGGAAAAACAAAAGGGCTACTCCCATCTCACTTGTTTTTTAGCAGCAGTGCTAAATTTTTTTCTTGCACTTGGCAATAAACTGATCCTAACAACCTTTATTCCATCTTAAAATGTCTTCAAGAAATCAACAAAGGGATCTTGAAATAATACCTGGTTATGAGTATTTGAAAGAAAGGTTTCAACCAGGATTACTTTTTCCTCCACTGGGTCAAGCTTAAGGTTCTTTTGAGAAAGAAATTCTTCCTCATCTTCATTATCATATGAACTGGAGGACTCATCATATATTGCAGTGTTGTCCCCTTGTAGTCCTGGTATATTTTGATTTAGTGGACTGAATTATGTGAAGAGGTCACTATATTGTTGAGCAAGGGTATGTTTGATTACTTCAACCCTTTCAGGAGAAGGCTTCTTATTTTCAACTTGCTCAAGAAATTCCTCATTCTTTTCAACCTCAGCAATACAACTGATAGATTGATGATTTCCAATTATGTGAAATCTATTTTTGATGGGCTACATTGGTTTATTGCTGCTTTCAAGCCGATGATAGTGAAATTCATAACACCAATCAACTGCTGGTTGCCCTGCATGATTAGTTCCTACTTGGAGCTTATCATCGTCATCAGACTGATCAAATTTTGGAGAATCATTAGCATAAAAGATCTCACCAATTGAACATATTGGATTATCAGTTTGTCTTTCTTTGAGTTGATCTATAAGTTTATTTTCTGGTTTATGGTAACGAGGCTTAGCAGGTAAATGAGCAGAAGTATTTTGTTCAATTGAAGGCTTGGAGGCTAGCTATTTGTTTAATATTTGATTGATTTCTTCTTCTGTTAAAAGAGGAATTTTTATTTTTCTTTGGACATAAGTACAACAATTCTCCTTTTCTTGTGAAGGCTGATTTTGAGGCTAGATGTCTTCTTGAGCCTCACCTAGAAGGGATGGTGAATCATTACTTGTGTTTTCAGGGAATTCTTGAGGATTTTATTTTATTTCTTGATTAGTTTCACTCTCAAACAACTCTTCTTGATTTTTGTTATAGTTTTTTTGAGCATGAGCTTCATGAGTTGCCCCTGATAGGTTCTCAGGATGCCATTCTTCTTTTATAATCTGAAATGAGTTATAACATAAAGGCAGAGACTCTAGTTGTGTTGAATCTTCTCCTATTTCAGATTTTGTGAGTTCAAGATGGCTGACTGTTTCCTCAGGGCACTGCTCTTTGTTTATGTTTGCAGCTTTCTCATAAATTTCTCTTAACAATAAAACACAAGGTATAGGTAGGCAACCAACACCTTCTTGACAACATTCTTCATTGTTCTCTTTGTAATCTTGCTCATCATGCATATCTTGTCAGTTGCTTTTATCGTGTAGTGGTTGAGTTTGTTTTCGATCAAGAGAAGGCATAGGTTGCTCTGGATAATCAACATCTGTATCAGCCTCGTACCTTTCCTGCCTCTTATCAGGTATATACATCATTTTTCCAATTATGTCCAATAATGTGTCTAGTTTTGCTTCTTTGTCTATACTTGAATCCATGTTTATAAAAACAAAGAGGTCACTGTATCTTTCCAACCAGTTCAGAGCCTTCTACCAATGGAGTCATTAGGTCTTTTGGGAGTTGTGGAGTCGCCAGGTGGGGGATTTTTACTTGTTTTCTAGGACCGGTTGTTGTCCACCATCAACAATCAAGAACCATTCTTGGCAGACACTTGATTCATCTTTTAAGAATGAGATTTTCTGAGTTGTGAAGTTATCTATTACTCAGTATTCCCCAGTATGGTCGCCACTATGTTGGCTACTTGTGATTTACAAGAATGGAAAGAATAAACACTGCAGGGGGCCACATTAGAACCAATTTGGAATCCTAGGACCTAGCCTTCCTGGATTCAGAGAGGGATCTCTCTATTAGGTGTTTTCAAAGGATATATATTTATGCTTTGTTTATGATATTAGGCTAGTTATGAAGCTAAGAGAACTTGTTAATTTGATTGGGATGGATATTATAAGATGAAGAGGTCAGTTGAAGGGTGAAGGTGAGAGTAAATTGAAAGAAGGTTTCGACTGAAAAGATAGGTCAAGAAACAGTATTAACCCATTGGGCTATGGAGTCACAAAAGGATTTAATTGTGCAACAATATTTCAAGGGTTTTCATAGGGCAAGTCATCTATATCAAATGATATTTTAGATTGAATTGTGATATGAAACATTAAAATGTTGTGAAAGAAGCAAAGCTAAAACCAATTACGAATCTAACTTCACTAAGACAAGAAAAGCATTTCAAAGTAATTGTTTGAAGCAAGCCAAAGGACAGGGAAAACCATAGACTTCTTTGGACAAACTTTTATTAAAGCACACTTTTCAGAAAACAATCCAGTAATCCTAAGACTACTTTCAGAAAGGAGAAAACATATAAGATAACAAGGAAAATAGCCCAAGATCAGACAAAAACTATGAATCTAGCTTGCTTTTGGCATACTCTCAAGGGATCTTTCAAAGCAACTGTTAAAGACTAGCCAAAGGACAGGGCATACCATAGACTTCCCTGGGTTGACTCTACTTAGCAAACTTTGAAAATATCATTCAAGAACAATATCTCAAGTTGTACTCAGAAGGATATGGGCTTACCAACATTCCCTGGTTATACTCTATTTAATCATTCTCAAAAAAACAAGTTGGATAAACCTAGAGGGCAATTAAGAATCCGCTAAACATACCTTAGCAAAAGAAAACATAAAGATAAAGCTTTCAGACAGAAATAGGGTACTCTTCAGTAAATCCTAATCTAAATTTTCTATTCTTTATCAGAGAAAATGGACAACATGTAAAACATAAAGAAAGACAAAAACAATGAGAAATAACATCACCATTAACATAGACCATGATCCCATGAATCAACTTGTATTATTGATGTTCAAACTAGTTACATACTTCAAGTCCAACAGGACTTTACAACTCAAAACTTCTCTTCTTAGCCTAGTATTCTTCAACTACTCAACAACTCTTCAATAATAATCAACTTCGACCCAGCACTCAATAATAATCCAATCAACAACAACAATGGGCTCCTCATATTGTATTTAAAGATAAAATGAGGAGGTGGGGTGAAGAAGGGGTCCTTAAATGTTCATAAATGACAGAGTAAATGTTTTTTGACCTTTGAGACCATGCAATGCCCAAGGAAAAATGTATTTAAGTTTAACTCTGCATAATGAATTTTTACATTAACTCTTTGAACTACTTAGTTGCTTTTGTTGACTTTTAGGCATTTTTAGGTACACTTGTAATAAATTTTGAGCTGTCTTTAGGAAATATCTCTGACTGTTTTAATAACTCTGTATGTTTTTGGAAAATTAGGCTGGTAGGTGGCATTTTTGGTCCTTTGGAGAAGTAATTGCTTCAATGATTTGTCATTCAAAGCATTCTTTCTTGCTGATCTGTCTGATTATACCTTTAAAACCTTGATTAGGCCTTTGATAATTCTTTTTGGCCTTCCTTTATCATCTTCTGCTTTTTGTCACTTTGCTGATTGTTTTAACTTTAATTCATTTATCTTTACACTGTGCTCTTTATCATTAATCTACTGGTTAAGGGTTTAATCTTCGGGCTTTATTCCTTAACCTTTAATCTTTGCTTTTCGCACTTTTAATCTTCCCTGATATTCTTGCTTTTTGGTGTACAGGTGTCTCTCTTTTCGGTGCTGGAGGGTTTAATGATCAGTCAATGTTCGTGATGCATTGCCTAATCTGTAAAATTAAACCATTTGACCTCCATTTCTGCGTGATTTTTCCTTGAGGATCGTCATCCTAGGCTCTCAAGCCATTGATATTTGGTTGTTGGAGGGCCTGTATACTTTAGGCCACCATTAAACCTGCAAACAAAACACAAAACCATTAAATAAAACCTGCGTTTGTGGGATAACTGCTTTCAGAGGCGTTGGTGAGGGTGGAGGAGCGATGCAGAGGAGGGAGAATGCATGGAGGAGAGGTTTCATGGCATAAACATGAAAAAACTAGGGAAATATTTGAATAATGGCGCGTAAATGGTGAAAGTGGTTTTGCGCAATACCGGGGTGGCATTCACACTGGGGTTAGGTGGTAAGTGGTTTTAACCCCGGTGAACGCGATACCATACAGGGATTGACACCCGTCCACAGGGAAACCGCCTATTTCGTGTTGAAATGAGGTGTTAAACCCTTTTGGTGAAACGGGTGCGATATCGCTCATGGGCTGTCGGATCTGGGGGGGGGGGGTAGATCGACAGTGGAAGATGAGCGCGATGGGAGAAAGTGCTCGACCGGATGAATGGTGGGGACCGGTGGGACCGGCAGTGGGCGTCAGCAATTTTGTCAGGAAGTGAAATATTATCGGGTGGGGTTTAGAAATAGGGATCTGCGGGAACTGTCGGATTGATGGGATCGACAGTCGAGATATGTTTCGGGGATGCATGGTGGGAAAAGTGATCGGGAGAAGAGATGATCACCGTTGGATCAAGATGATCAACGATCAAGATTGATTTGGGAGATGAACGGGTGAAGGAGTTCAAGAAATGGAAATGGGAAGGAAAGAAGCCCGATGGCCGTTGGATCAAGATGATCAACAGTTCAGATCATATCGGGGAAAACATAGTCGTGGGGGAAAGATAAGAGAAGGGGTTTAAAGATTAAGGTGGAGAGTATGTTCCCATGGGAAAGGGCTGGGATTGGGTGTTAACGGTGAAAAGGGGCTGAAGTTTTAGCGCCTGATTGCGAGCGTCGGGTCATATGAAGAAATGAGCAGATGACTTAAGCCCAAAGGGGCTTAAGGCTTGTTTTAATAAAGGTCAGAAATAGGCCTAAAAAGTGGGTTTTAAAGCCTTTTTTGAGAGTTTCGATAGGTATAAAAAGAGGGTTTTAAACCATATAAAGAAGTTTTATAAGGTTTAAAGGGTTTTTTAGAAGAAATGGAGGGAAAATAGGAAGGAAAGAAGCCCTTTCAAAGGAGGAAATGACTGTTAGGGTGGCTGAAAAAATTGAATGAGATGGAGGGATTTTGGAGTAAATTATGAAGGTGAAATGGTGGAAGAGGGGCTTGAAAAACAGTCTTCTTGTGATAATAGTGTTGAACCCTTAGTTAAACTGAGAGGGGGGGGGGGGGATCAGTTTAACACATACATGGACTTTTAAAACTTTTCCCTTAAAACTTATTTGCACCTTCATTTCATGATCAACTTAATATGTGAGCAATCTTAATTTGTGAGCAGCAAGTATCAAGCAGATTTGTTTATGTAACAACAGTCTTAATATGTAAGCAACATGTATTAAGCAGATTAGATAAACAAATCAACACATAGACATCATGCACAGAGACACCAGATATAAGTGGAAACCCATAAAGGGAGAAAACCACATCTTATTATTGTTGTGATGCAAAGGCAAGCTCCAACTCCCTCTCACCACTGATTTTCTATAGGCACCAACCTACAGGAGGCTCCTACCACAATTCTGCAAGCTACAACTTGCAAGGAAGCTCCAACTCCCATCAATTTTCTGCAGGCACCAACCTACAGGAGGCTCCAACCTCAGTCAGCTACAACTGACATTTTATCAAGCTACAACTTGATGTGGAAGCACCAACTCCCATCTATTTTCTGCAGGCACCAACCTACAGGAGATTCCAACCTCAGTCAGCTACAACTGACATCTATCAAGCTACAACTTGATAGGGAAGCTCCAACTTCTTTACTCTTTCAAAGGAAAACACTTGTTGATTTACCTTGGATATCAGCTCTGTTCTATATCATATTCACTGTTGTGCATCAGTCTTCATATCTGCCTTATATCATATTTGCATCTTCTTGGATTCTATATCAGCTCCATCTTCTTCTCTGCTCTGCTCCTTCTTCTTCTCCTCTTCACTGCTTTATTTATGCATTCTCTAACTTCTCTGCATCTCGGTCTGCTCCTCCTTCTTCTTATCTTTTCTGCCTCAATTCCGCATTCTCCAACCTCACACTCTCTAACCTCTTGCAGCTTTCTTATTTTCTTCAACTTTCTTTAATTCTGCTGCACACTCTCTTCTTCTCTCACTCTTTTTCGTCAACCTTCTCCCCTTGGATATTACCCTGTTTTATACAAAATAGCTTCATGGTTGTTTGTATTCCACTGGGAATTCGAAATGGACAGCCATGTCTCTTTGCCTTCTGCCTTCTCATCTCTTTTATCTGCTCATTCAGAAAATATAACTATAGGTACCAATTTAACATTACAGTGGGATATTTGTTCTCTTCCGGAGACTTGCCAATGCATCACAACAATATAAATTAAAATTATTTACATTTAATTACAATGAGAACTCCAGCTCACTCATACAGCCTTTTGGATCGCTGTGCATTTGTCTTTTCTTTGACTGTGTCTGTCTTTTATGTGATTGTGCTTTATCTCTTTTCAA